>BPLR01010924.1:0-133309 GCA_021605095.1 Caerostris extrusa
TTATGCATTGGTGCAAGGCGAGTAGATCATTTTTACTGAAGTTGAGCTCAATGAAAAAAATAAATTAATCTGTTGTAGAAAGTTTTACTACAATAGGAATTTACAGTTAAAAGGACATCAAATACTATAATGATATATTATTTGAAACTATAGTATTGCTTTGAAATAACATTGGATGATAACATTGGATTGGATTGGATGAAATATTTGCTATGTTCATTCTGCTGGATATCTCATAATTCGTCATTAACAAAAAAAAGGCTTATATAGTATGAAATGAATTAAAATTATCACATATTTTAATTTTTCGTTGAATTTTTTCATATAAAAATTAAAACATTAATTATTAATTTTTCAAAAATTAATTTCTTACACTTTTAAAAAAAAATTGTTTGCGAAAATATTAAATTTGGCATAAATTGAAGTTGTCTGAAAAATCATTTTTTCTTGGCTTGCATATAATATTGCTATACTTATATCCTAATACAGTTGACAAAGTTTAAAAAAACGTGGATTTCAAACTAACTTCATTTTCTTTGTGACTAATATAACAAAATGAAAAAAAGGGTCTTTTTTTCTTAAGGCAAGGCTGTTTATCCAAACAAGGCGTAAATATCTAGATATTCTTTTCTACAGCCTATGCAATCTTGAGATTTCTTGAATGCAAGATATAAATTGATTTGATTGATTGCAGCAGCGATTACCAACAGTCCGTTTATAGATTCTTTGTTACTTCAGATCTCATGTTTATTTCAAAACTCTTAACCTTTAAATCTTAACGTACTATGTCATAGAAATAAATTATTAACTAGTCATTTCTCTGGCTCAAAACATTTTAAATCAATTCATCAGTTGGCCATTTACAAACTGTATTTTAAATCACACAGTAGTAACAAAATAGGGGTGTATCACGATTTCCAGTTTGGAATAAACACAACCGTTACGTGATAATCGTAGGGACCTTTTAGGGCCCTGTTTATTTACTTAGAAAAATGGAGTTCTTAACGTCTCTGACATGTATTAATAGTATTAAATGCTTCATCAAATCTTTAATTAAAACGGGCAATATAAAGTTTTCAATGACTTAAGTTTTTTCAGGATCATTTGGAAGTTATATTAGTATTATTCGGAATAAATTTAAAAAGTCAGTGATTTTCAAATTTAAAGAGGCAATTATTGTTTATGACAATATTAAAATCATTAATTATTAGTATCTGTGGAAGATTTTGGTGCCATTGATTTCTCAAATTCAACATCTTGCTTTTTGAAACTCAAATCCAATGGTTTTTCTGCTTCCTCTTCGCTTTGTTCTTTTGGCGATTTACTGGCAACGTGCTTGGCGACTTTCTCCTTGCAAAGGTTTCATCGGCTTTTCTTCCTCTTTCACAACATCATCTCCAGATACCGGAGAAGGAACAGAATTGAGTTCAGCAACTCCAGTTCCACGCATCACAGTATAGGTTGGGATCACATTGCCACCTTGTGAGTCCGAATTGCTTTCAGGTGTAGTAGATGGATTCGGGATGATTATATTTCCAGCAGGTATCAACCCAGCTAATGGTGAAAGTCCACCGCCAGCAACATAAGAGCAGGGTACTAGAATCAATGGACCAGTCGAGATCGCAGAGTGTATTTGTTGGTTCAATACCATGTTGAAGCCTTTTGATTTATATTCTGATGTTACTGCAGTAGTAGTAGTAGTGTTGCTTCCTGGGAATCTAGGTTGGTTGGGCACAGATGTAGGATGCTGCTGCTGATTTTGAGGTTGTTGGAGTTGCTGCGTGGAAGTTGGGGAGGAAGAGGAGTCAATGGATTCGGGAACATGTCTTGTACTGCAATATTGTTCTTTGTGAACCTATTGAAAAAAATATATTTGTTATAATGATCAGTATTAGTTCCTTTTTTTATTATTTAAATGCGACATGTTTTAAGATAATTGTTGCTCAACTTTTAACTGCTGAATGTGTCTCGTAAAAAGTTTAAGAAAAAACGGAAATTTTAGAAAGATCAAATTTTCATTATTTTTTTTATTAATGATTTATATGAATTTTACCTTTAAATGAATGTATTAAATTGATGGCAATGCAATAATTATAAAAGGACTCTTTTACTGAATATCTATACAATTTTTGAAAAATAAACTATAAAAATTCGAAATTACCTCGATTTCGAAAGCTAACTTGAACCCTTCTGCCCCTAAATTATGGAACACACTCTATTGAAGGCATAAATTTTTTTCGTTCAATTCGTTTACAGAAACTTACCTGATAATTTTTGTACGAAGCAAATTGTATTTCACATTTTGAGCAATAGCGATCCAGACGTGGCGTTGTCAATGGCAAATCTGCAAGCTCATCTGCCACAGCACTCTATTTATGTTTATTAATGATTTATATGACTTTTACGTTTAAGTGAATGTATTAAATTTATGGCAATGCAATAGTTTTAACAGGACTCTTTACTGATTATTTATACAATTTTTTGAAATATAAACTATAGAAACTATAATATAAACTATATATTTCGGAAGCTAACTTGACCGTTCGTAATTTCTTTACAGAATCTTACCTGATAAGTTTCGTACAAAGCAAATTGTATGCCACATTTTGAGCAATAGCGATCCAGAGGTGGCGTTGTCAATGGCAGATCTGCAATATCATCTGTCACAGACGAATCTCCATGCACTCCTCTCACATGGCGATTTAGACGAGATTGCCAGTCCGACGAGTAACTGCAGTAGGGACACTTGAAGAAGAGAGACAATTCCGGCAACTGATTTACTGGAAGCCTCGGCTACTGGAGTGCTGCTCGGCGTGGGAGTTGGGGAAAGAGGAGTTAATGGATTCTTGAACGGGTCTTGTACTGCAACAATGTTCTTTGTGAGCCTATTGAACAAATAAATTTGTTATAATATTCAGTATTATTTTTTTTCGTGTTTAAATGTGAGATGTTTTAAGATAATTGTTGCTCAAATTTTAACTGCTCAATGTGGCTCTTAAAAGTCCAAGAAAGAAAACATTTAGAAAATCAATTTTTAAAATTATTTTAGAATATCAATTTTCATTATTTTTTATTAATTATTTACATGAATTTTACCTTTAAATGAATATGGCAATGCAATAATTATAACAGGACTCTTTACTGAATATTTATACAATTATTGAAAAAGCGAACTCAAAATGGAGTTCTCTTCTCCCCGAGAAAGAGATTAGCGCCGACAAGCGTTAATCTACAACTAGTCGGCGCTAATCTAAAAAAGACCTTCCGCTTTTAACACTTTACCGATGGAAAACGGTCTGTGACCTTTTTTTTTTTGTCTGTTTATTTTCTGTCTATTTATGTTTTGTAGAACAAAAAATAGAGGAAGTAAAAATATCATCAGCCCTTTGAAAAAAAAAAAAGGAAGAAAAAAAAATATTTTATCAAAGTTTAAAAAGAGATGGATATATATTTCTTTTAATTTGCCTCGGATCGGCATTCTATCCGAGGGCCGGATAGAACTTCCCGGTTGGCCGGAGTTGGCCAAGACATCAAGAGATATGTCGTTGGACGGGTGAATTAGCATACATGACAGACACTTTCTATCCTGGATATATTTGTTGTGTTGAGCCTGACGAGCTGCCTCGATTTCGAAAGCTAACCTGCCCCTGAATTAGGGATCACACTCTATTGAAGACATAGATTTTCGTTCACAGAAATTTACCCGGTAATTTTCGTTCGAATCAAATCGTATATCACAATTTGCGCAATGTTTGTGCCCGTTGACATGGAGAGTTAGATTAGTTTTCCTGTTCGACGAGTAATTGCAGTAGGGACACTTGAAGAGGCGAGGCATTCTTGCTACTGATGCACTTGAAGCCTCGGCTGCTGGAGTGCTCCTCCTGATCTTCAAGGACGTATCACTCGGCGATATTCTTTCCTGGTTGAGATTCCGACGCACGAGTACTCTTTCTGCAGCCTTTTTTCTCTTTCGTCAAACTTGGTAGGGCTCTCCGCAGGTTTAGATTCTGGAAGAGAAACGAGAAAAGTAATTAACAGAAAGTAATAAGTTCAACAATATTGTGCGCCATGATCGCCGAAAGGCTAGAGCTCGATACCACAGGCTTCGGGTTCGAGTTCTGATGGTGCCACAGATGTTTGTTGTGGTTCGGGATCCCCTTTAAACCGTAGGTCCCGTTCTAACAGGATCGAAGAGTGTTGTGGGGGTAGTGTTACTCGCGTCGGTTGCTTATCTGAAAGCCACACGCGCCCCTTGGATAATGCTAAATGAGTAACAGCGATGCAGCACTTGCTTATGACATAAAGGTTAACTGTCTCTGTATTGCCAGCTGCATTAGAACGAAAACTAATTAATTGATTAATTTTTTATAGCGTGCTTCATGAAATAAACGTTCTGTAAATTTTCAAACAGCATGATCATGTATACCTAGCAAATTAATGTCCCAAGTTCAATGGCCTATGGGAGAGCTGCTTACAGTTCACGAGAAAAAACAAATTGAATAAGAAACGTTGTGCTATTCTTGCTCATGGCATAAAGCTGAACTGTCTCTATATTGCATCTGAATTAGAACAACAACAACATTGAAGATAACCAATTTATTAAAAAATATTGATTACAAATTTGCCGTTTATAATAAACTAAGCATTTAATACATATTTTAATTAGATAAGTATTTTTGAAGACTATTAGTTAATAAAGAAAAAAATTAATTATGGAATTAAAATTTCTAACATTTTTAGCTTTCTAATCTTAAATGTGACGAAACTGTTATTTTTTAAAAGTGTTAATTAAAAATAAACCATTGTCCTATTCTTCTATTACGTGGATTTATCACGTGGATTCAATATAAGTAAATTAGAGTCCAAATGATCAAAAAATTAAAAGATTTGGTGCTAGCAAACCGTGGATTTACAATTAAAGATCTTGCTGATTATGTTGGAATTTCAAAAGGATCGGCCCATTCCATTTGTGCCTCAAACGCGTCAAATCTCGATAGGTACCGAAAACACTGAAAGCGCCAGCTCACACTGCATTGATTCTTCGTGATCCTTTCGCCAAAAATGAAACCCATATCGATCCACAATGAATATTAATATATAGCTTATAACTCTTGGAATTCAGTAGCCGTCGATTACACATTTGGATCTTACTTACCGAAAACAGAAACGAATGTTATACAACTTGACGCAGTTATTTAAAAGCTGTCATTTTATTAAAAATCTTACTTATACTAAGATTTGCAGCAAATTCTTCATGCATGAAATAAAGTTATCCTTCTCGCGATATAATTGGAGACTAGCTCGAAAATAACTGCAACGTGAAAACTATGCACATAAAAACGCGATTAACACGTTTTATTTGATAGAAGTGTTAAATATGAAATCATAGAATGCAACCTTTTGGTCTCAAAAACCTGCAAGTTGTTTATTAAAAAAAAAAAAACATGACATACCAAATTCTTAACATTCATATATGCAAACACAGTGAAATTTTTTTAAAAATACTCTTCAATTTGGTAATATGCATTGTAGAGTTCATAATACTTACAACTTACTTCAGTTTCAATTGAGAGCAACACGACTTTAATGATTGCTATACAATTTAACAATGCATTCATTTAACTACTATGCTTTGTTGGATTCTGTGGGATATGATATATTACTTCGATGCCAAAAGTATCCTTCAAAACATTCAGAATTATACTTTTACGATGCTTACGATATCACAAGAACCGCATACTGCATAAGCAATAATAAGGAATTAATAGAATGAGAACAATACCCTTGTGCCCTCTTGACAATAAATAGAATGACACCCTTCCGGGAATGATATTACACCCTTTACTCACCTTCTCGAATCCACGGTTATTTTCTGGCCCTTATTTTGTTCTTTTGGTTCATGGGGACTTTCCGGTTCGTAATCTCACAATGTCATGTTCCAAGCTTTCATACTGGAACTTATTGAGCTTCGAATTCCTATTGTAATAGTTGGGTTTATGGATTCCTGTTTTATTTGGTGGGATTCGAAATCTTGTGTATAAATAACCTATCACTGTGCTGCTCTATGCCTATTGAATTACATCTTAATAAAAACAAGTGTTTGAATTGTTGATGGAAAGTGAAAAGAGTTACGGATGGAAGTTAAATTAGAGAATCAAAAATTAATCAAGAAATGTTTTTTTTTTATTTATTTGTGGGTATTCCTTTTATTCTCTTGATTCAAAAATTAAAAATTAATATATATATATATATATTTAAAATATACTGAAACATTTATCGTTATATTTGTCGTTTTGGTATTGTCCGGAACCTTTTAATCTAAGGCACTTTTTAACTTTAGAACATAAATACTTTTCAGTGTTATCCAGGATGCATTACTGGGAGTAACCCAAATTTTCCACAATAGTTTGTAACAAGCACCCAAAAGAATGGTATCTGGAGGACATTTCTATCTACAATTTTTTTGTGTCCATTCTCTCCAGATATAAGAAAGTTCCTGTTAGGATTAGGTTGTTGGGCTTCGAAACCACATCCTTAACCGTACCAGTTTAAGCAGCCAAGGCCTTCTATCCAAGGGTCCTGTCCTTCGGGCCAATTCTGTCCAAATGTCTCGTAAATATGAAAGCGAGAAATTATATGAATTCGATCGTTCAGTATTTCCTTTTGCATGCAGTCCTCGGAAGACTTGTCTAAGAACTTATTAGAAGATCATTTAGTTAGCCGCAAATTAAATCTTGCATTATTTAATTAAATAATTTTTGGTCATGTTTGAATCAATCACTTCCTTTAGAGCGAGTCTGTTTGTATGGGATCCATTCAATCATTATTTTATAAAAAGATTGGTTTCTAATATGTTTTAAGGAGCACATATCTTCTTTTTCAATTTAATAATCTGGTGCATTTTTCCCCACATAAAGTTCTAAATAGATCAGTAAAATAATGATGAAAAGGATACCGTTATTTAAGCAAATGCAAATAAAATAGTTTCAGCTTGAAATATAACATTATAAAACCCTCAGACAGCAGGCTGGCCAGTATATTTTGAAACAGGCCGCAAGGGTAATTTTCTCATTCTTATTAATTGTTTATCACTTATTCAGAACAGGCTTCTCGTGATGTCGTAAGCTTCGTAAAAGTATAATTTTTAATGAGTTGAACTATATATACTTTTGGTATCAAAGTAATGCATTGTAGCTCACAGAAACTAACGAAGTATTGTGAGTTCACTTAAGTAGTTGGTTATTTAATTATGCAGCTATCTTTAGAGTTAAAGTATTCTTAAATTTAAAGTAAGCTGTAAGTATTATGAAGTTTACGTTGAATACTACTGTTTTTACAAGTATTTTAAAAAAATTCATTGTATTTGTGTGGATTAATATGAATAAATAGGATATGTCATGGAGTTTGTATTCGATGATTTAATGACTTTCATTTGTAAGAAAAGAAACTTGTTTTAATGTGCGAAACTTTTGCCTTACCATTATTTTCAAGCTAGACGTTAATTATATGTGAGGAGGATAAACATACTTTATGTGTGAAGACTTTCCAGATGTTATAGTGAAAATTTGATTCTTATACACATTGCCACAGTCAATTAAAAGCTGTAATTTTTGATTAAGAATTCTTCACATTGAAGCGACATCAAGTGAATTGTGCAATTAGGAAAACGTACAAATGTGATTATTGCTATTTTATGACGGTTTTTCGAGGAGCTAATTTATTCCTAGATCTTGAGGTGCATCTGTAAGAAACTTGGTATTAAGTTAATGGATTTTAAATCTTGCCTGTCTTGTTTCTTTAAGTGTATGTTATTCATGTTAAATTCTGTTCTTGACTAGATCAACTTCCTGCAGTAACGGAGTTTCTTTTCATCAAGGCCACGCAAATTTACATAATAGCCATGAAGTTCTTAACTTAGCCTTTATAGGTTAATGCCTCTTTTGGTTTTGTTGTTGCGCGGAGTAGATCTTAGTCATGGTATATTACACTCGTGACTAGATCTACACTCTGTGCGATAAAGGAGCCTTTGTCTTTGAGAAATGAACAAATTCGTAAAATCTGATCTAAAAATGTTTGTTTTCAATGAGTTAAAAGTGACAAAAGTTATCTTGCAATTGACAAATTTCACGACAAGATGAACTGTAGTAACGTTAACCGTATTCTTCTTGAAACTGCATTCTCATTTGAAAAATGGGCCAAGTTATATGAATTCTGGTGCTGTAAACTTTACAGCAAATCGTACGCTCCATGGATTTCGAAAGTGAATGGATATGGTACGATTACGGGACTCGTGTATGGCCTTCTCCACTCTGAAGATTTTTTTGTACCTCCACTCCCTACTCCATGAAGGCCATTACTTTCAGTAAACTACTTCTTCTAGAAATTAGTATTTTGACTTTTAAAGCTTGGCTTTGTTATTGCACACAATGCATGCTAATCGTGGTATTTTAAACTCGTAACTAGTTCATTTCCTTGCAGTAACGTGATTGTTGTCATCGAGGGGAAACTCTAAACTAAAATAGACTAAATTTCTAAGATGTTCTTAAATGAAAATCGAAACGTCATCTTTTGTCTTTAGATGTCACAATTAAGTTGTTTATAAAATTACAATCTTAATGATAAAAAGTCGTTAAATGGGTGTGAATATACAAAATACATTGTTGCTTCTGCAATTGAAAATACAAATTTAAAAGAATTCTTCATTGTAGTCAATGGAAACTATCTGCAACAATACGGACTAGTGAAAGAACTTTAAAGCATCGTTTAATGGTATGTATTTAGATTGGGGCAAACGTAAACGAAATTAACGTTCTCCTGCATCCTGCTATAAGCAAGTTTATGTATCCTGCCACCGAATTTTACATGCGATTAGACAATAAGTTTTTGACTTACCCTTTATATGTTAATGTCTCTTTTGGCTTGTTGTTGCACGGAGTGCATCTTAGTCGTGGTATATTACATCGATAACGGAACATTTACCTTCGAGTAATGAACAGATTCGTAAAATAGGATTTAAAAATATTCGTTTGTTTTCAGTGAGCTGAAATATTATCTTGCAATGGACAAATTCTACTACAAGCTGTACTGTAGTGATTTTTCCTGTAACTGCAATCTCAATAGAAAAACGGAGACTGTTATTCGAATTTTGGTGTTATAAACTCTGCAGAAAATCGAACGATTCATGGATTTCGGAAGAGAATGTATGTGATACGATAATCGGTCTCTGAATCATTTAAGAACTCTTCCAATATGAACTTCTCTTATACCTTTACTTATACGTCCTCAAGGCCATCATTTACAGGAAGTTACTCCTAGAAATTTAATAATTTGATCTGTAAAATTTACAGTTTCTCTTGGCTTTGTTATTGCATTTTCCGTGCATGTTAATCGTGGTTATTAAACTCGTAACTACTTCATTTCTGTGCTTACCTTAATAGAAATTCCACCGATTCTGCAATTTTAGTTTCGGAGATGTTCTTAACATGCAAATCTAAACGTCTATATGATTTTTTGTTTGACAATTAAGAAGTTGTTTACTAAATTATAAGCCTAATGATAGTAATTTCTTAAATGGGTATAAAAAAAATTATCCTTACTTCAGCAAATACAAAAAAAAAAAAAAATTATTTATACTAGGCAATGGAAACTACCGACAACAATGCGGACTATTTAAACTGGGGGAAAACGCATTTCAAATTCATTCATTGTATTTATATTGGGGGGGACGCAAACTCAAAGCATGTTCTCTTACATCCTGGTATACACAAGCTCACGCATCCTGGTATGCAATTTTGCATGCCATTAGACATTAACCTATAATGTCTCTTTTGGTTCTGTTATTGCACGGAATGCATCTTAGTCATGGTATATTACACTTGTGACTAGATACTTGCGTGCGATAACAGAGCCTTTGTTTTTCTGCTGTTAGTGAGAATTGACGGAAAGTGGCTCTGCTATATTGTTGCATTCTAGTCACTGCATATTAAACTCGTGAATAGATCCATACTTGTGTAGTGACGGATCTCTTGTCAAACAAGGGACAGTCGAAACGAGATTAAAATAAAGGAAAGGGTTTTAAGTATCGGATCATTGATTAAAATGATTCTCTTTTCCTAGACGGTCTATAGGATAAATGCAAGTTAATATTTTCTTAAAAAGGCTTATTTTTATATTAATTTTAAAATAACGCTTAGATGTGCAATATTAATGTGCTGAATATTATATGTTAAAAAACATCGGTTGGATGAGCAAGTTTGAGGCATTTATTTGTAATATTTAAAACACGACTAAAACGACAAATGGAAGATTCCTTTTTGCAAAGCTTTCTATTTCTTCAAAATGTAATTGTCTGCTATCTTATTAATGTATTGATTTCTGAGTGCAGGAACCACTCTACTATATTCATATTTCAAAGTAAAAACAGAATATAAATAAATGCGTAGGCTTTTCTTGCAAAATTGCGAGTCTTTCTATATACGTCATTCCAGTAGGCTACAAATGAATTGCTGGCTTTTACCTCGGTTTCTTAACCTTTTACCTGTTTTATTTATGCCTCTAATATTATCGCAATTCTTAAAACTTAATGCTGGAATTTGTATGCTTTAGCTCGAGCATCTGGCGTCACGTGGTAGCGTTAAAAAAACCGGTTGGAACCGATTCGCTGATGCCATGGAGACGAACTTTTGTATTCCAAATGAGCTTTTGCCTTGAGATGTCACCATCAACCCTGTATATATTTGTAAATAATATTTGTAATTAAATGATTCAAAAATTTGGCATTTTTTAAAATGTTCAAACCATAAATCAGATCATTTTTAAAGGTAGGTCTTAACATACTATAAGTTGCTCCTATGTATGGAATTTTGAATAATTATTGAAAAGAAATTTAAGTTAGACTATTAAATAAAAAGAAATCATGACAAAAATTTTAATTGCACAAAAACAATTTATCTGAAATAACATTGCATTTTTACATGGATCTGAATGCAGCTAATTCTGAATCAACTCTTGAGTATCATTTGTATGTGTAACTATCATTCCATTTACACTAAAATACACACTGTAGATGAAAGAAAAACTGTGAGCTATTTGGTGAACATTTATGGCTTTCATTTTTAAACTAAGCATGAGAAATGCTTTCTATATATTTCGTCATTTTTCATTGATGCTTTTATATATTTCGTCATTTTTTCGTCATTCCTCAAATGTTTATATCAGGGGTGGTCAAGTTGCGGCGGACCTTGAATATTTTTCCGGCCCGTGAGATTTACCACACTTTTACAAAGTATATTCATTTTATAAAGACCAAAGTAGTGAAAACCAATGTATTAAAATAAATGCCTTATGTGCGCATTCATAGATTCAAGGATTAACTGTCGAAATGATGAGAAAAATGAACTTTGATTTTAAAATAATATTCTTGCGAATATAGGGCAGATAGTGCCTGTTTTATTGTTGAGTTTACAGTTATGAGTTCGCAGAATAATTAAATTATATTCTTCGAACTCAAGATGCGCGGGTATCGATTTGCAAAATTTAATGATTGGATAGCAGAGCAAACTAGTCTCTTAGTGGAAGTTGTTATCGCGTTTGGTCCAACTTATAAAAAAATTATTCTTTCATTAAGAAAGTCAAATGAAATTACGGATTGGCAAAAGGAAAAGAATTAAATATATCTAAAATCCGAATGATGTACTTTTGGGAAGTATTTTTAAAGTCAAATCCTTCATAAATAAAATTTATTGGCATAGTTATGTAGTAAAATATCTCAAAGCTAAATTCGAATTTAATTAATATTTTAGTCTGTATATGTTTACTATGCAAAAACATCTTGAAAAATATCCATCCAATAATAACTGAATAGAATCTGTCTTCACAAACACTTTCTGTTGAAACAAATATGAAATTCAAATGAATCATGCGACTTATGTAAATCAATTTACTGAAATATTACAATATTATTTTCTTCGCATGCTCCCTAGAAACATATTTTTTCAATTTTTACAGTCATATAGATTCTTTTCGCGTCTCGTGTTTTGGTGGATTGGCATTCTTCAAAAAACTTTTAATTTTTTTTTCATCCAGTTTTATTTAGACCCGACGAAATACAAGAACTTCGAAAACGACAATGTTTAGAAGATTATGATCGAGTTACTTTTTTTCTCTCCTGAGTTTAGTGATGATGATTTCGGTGGAATCAGGAGAAAATTCTGGATATGACTTTTCTTTCAATCCATTTCGCAGCATATATTCGGTATTAGGAGATAAAATATCACTCTTCAGATATATTTTTTTTTGAAGGGAAAAAAAAAAATTTAGTATCGGGTAATTTTTTTTAAATTTTGCTACTATTTTCGGAGTTTCGAAATTTAATACTTAAAGAATATATAGAAAAATAACTAATATTTTTGTTTGGAAATACAACACTTATTTTTACGAACTACTTTACTTTACTTTTTACTAGTAAAAAACGAATCCTGATATCAAGTAATTTTTGATTTTTTTGTTGTTGGAGAACATGGACGGGCCTCTAGCTCCATTTATATTTGCTACGAGAAGACCACCAATGGATGAGGAGGGAAGGTCATTGCTTTTAAGGATTTTTTTAGAGAAAACAGACCTGAATTTGCTTGTCGTGGGGTAGAGAATCGAAAATTCAAACTAAGCAGTTCTATTTATGAGTCGCTTTACACGTTTTGGCACCATCAGTATATAAGTTTTTTGATAGCAGTGATTGCAATGGACTTCGTCATCGAGTTTGAACCTCAGAATCTCTTAATCATTGAAGAACATCTCTTAATCATTATTAACCTCAGCCTTAACCTTTAATTTTTAGTCGGGATCACTCCTGTTTGTAAATTAGTGTTATTGTGTGTGTGGTTTTAAGTTCCAAATAATTTCGCTGATTACGTTCCTTTCGAAAAATGAGTAGATTTAATATCTTACTGAAACCGAGTGCCTCGCATCTTTAATTCTACTACTCTGTTGTAATTTTTTCTTGATGCAGCATTCAATTATGGGACTTTATCTCCGTAGTAAAATTTCGAAAGCATTGTGTGTCCCATACCATCATTATAGAAAAGATATCAAATACTAGATACCCATCATCATAACTATGTCACCAATAAGATTTCTTCTTCAGTCTTCTTCCTGTATAAATAGTTTAATACAAATTGAAACTGAATCGTTTTCACTGTGTCAGCTGTAGAATTTCTTGGATTTGATATGTCTGCTCTGTAGTCGTATAGCTACGATAGTCATATAGAGCTACGAAAGTACAGCTACACTTTCTCCAGAAGTCAAATTTTCAGGGAAGAAATATTTAAAGAATCATTTATCTATTTAAAAGAGTCATTGGTTCACCTGACCATCAATTGAACGAGCTATCCTAATTAATCAGGAACCAAACTTCATAATTATAGACAGACGTAAAACTTCTCCAAGCAATCAAATGCATCACTCTTCTTACTTAAAATTGTTTGAAAAAATACAAGAACAAATTTTTTTGCAAGACACCTTATTTTAATTTGTCTTTGGATAATTTAGTAACAAAATACAAAATAAAATAATTATTTTCGGACGCTTATCAGTTTTAATTTATCACATTTTATGCATCCATTTTATTTGCAGAATTGGTTGCACTATTTTCCTAATGAAATCAGTGAATTTGTGTTTTCTAAATTACAATGTTCTTATTCTATTTTTATTTTCTTAAATATTTATTATTTCTGATGATTAAAACTTACTGAATAATTTAAAGAAAAAAATCAAATATTATTTTGCTGCATCATTTTTTTCCTTATTTATTGTTGCTCATAACTTAGAATTAACATTTTATTATCTTTTTTTATTAGTAGCTATTATTAATTTTGTAATATATTTTAATTAAGTGTGAAAATATTTAATTTAGTGTTAATATATTTTAGTGCGAGGATTTTTTTTCCTTTAAACCAGCCTGCGAGAATTCCATATTCTTCAAATCCGGTCTTTAAGTGTCAGTTTCCTTCAAATACAAAATGGTTTCCTTTATGTGAATAATTTTTTATTCTTTTTCAAACGCGGCACGTGAGAATTGGATAATTACCTCTATTCACATTAACATGGAAATAAATAAGCTTCAATTACTTTGATTAGCATTAAACTTTAGTGATTAACTTTTAATTTAATTAGTTTTAAGAGATGTTTTTGCACATTCCTTGTTATAATGTGAGACATTCACACTAATATACTATCATTTTTTTAAAGATTTTGCTCTAATAAAATAAAGTTCTTATTAAAAGTTTTTAGATTTGAAATAAAATTTGGTAATTTTATTTAATTTTTAGTCATCGTCAGAGTCGAAAAGTTGTTTTTGTGTTTTATTTCAGAGAAAAAGCAAAAATAAATCTTAAGAAAATTTAGTTCGCATTATAATATCTCCATTTTCTATCTTATCTTATTTTTGAAGATTTGCCCTTTTATATGAAAATGTTTCCTTGTTATATATTTTTTACTGCCTTTAAAATCTGTTTTGGCATTCATCAAATGAAAATTCTAATTTTTTCAGATTTTCAGATTCCCGTTTCTAGTACATATCTTACTTATAGTTTTTAAGATTTTTTCAGATTATCGATTTCATTCAAGATAAATTAAAAAGCAAATATATTTACTAGTATGTTTTAATCCTCTGATAATACCTACATTGAAACTTAAATTCACCTACAGAATTTTAAAAACCACAATTTTGTACAATATATGCTGATGTATAATATTTGTCCTTTTGTTGACATTTTTATATTGCAATACTTTAATCTATAAATTTCGATGTTTATGTATCAAATTTTTCTTTTGTTTATTTTATTTCAATAATATCAATATTTTTAGTAAACAAGTTTAGTTATTAAATAATGTGAAATGTAAAAAAAAATGTAAAAGTAAACATAAAATAAATAATTTTATGCTATTCTTTGCATAGCACTGAAATCAAATTATAATTTTCGGCTTTTAAATTACATAAGAAACTGTATAATATAAAAAATTATTATTCTTTAATTATTAATTATTCATTAACCATTACCAGAAATTATAAATAAGATTATTAATGAATTAATTTTCTATCGAAATCAGTTCCAGAAAGCATTTTAATTACTTAAAACTATGTCAAGGGTAAAGTTATTAGATTAAAATTGACTCAATGAATCTGGAAATGGAACGTATTGCTTTCCATAGAATAAATCCGTTGTTGTTGTTGTGACAAATCCTCAGCTCACAGTCCGGTAGTGCGGTGCGGACTCCATGAGTAGTTTACTTGTGGATGGAAGGAAAGGGTGAGCAGCTTCTGTTCTGATGGAGAACCCTTACAGTAGCAATCTGACTTGGCTCCGAGTGCCTTCTGGGAGAACTTTAAGAAGACTACCCACATTTGCGTATCACATGGGGAGAAAACCCCAGAAAACACCCACCGGCAAAGATGCTGAAAAATATCATAAACATATCCATCCGAGGCTCCACGTTTTTGAAACAGTAGAGAGTTTTTCACCGTATTTTGGACGTCTGTTAGCTTTTCTCCCGCATGCGCAATTTCCTATGAGCATGCGCTTGGGAAAATTAATACATATATCCCATGCGCAATTTCTCTAGTGTCTGCAGCATCCGCGCCAGTGAATTAAACTTCAGCCCTCATGCTCATCAGCGGCGCACGTTCCACTGAGCCACAAGTGGCATAGAATTCTAAAAAATATTGCAAATATGTAACCTCAAAATGCGATATAATTAGAGAAGTATTTTTGAACAATTTTATGTTTTATGACATTTTATTAAACATCAAACAAAACAGTATATTTTTGTTTAGTAACTCAAAATTAGTTTTTTTCTTCTTAATGAATTTCATTATACGTGATATAGTATTCATGTATTATTCATACACTAACTGAAAATTTTCCCCTGGAAAAAAAATTTCAATCTAAAGCATGTAGGGGAAGGAAAAAAAGAATATTTATTATCCAAGACGAACCCGATTTAAAAAAAAAATTTATATGTTTGCATATCAAGTATTTTGTTCGTATGCTGGTATTTTAAGTATCTCATTCAGATTGGGCTCTGAATGGCATAAAATATAGCGCTCTATGAGAAAGAAAGATATTATTTCGATATTTCAATTGGATTTATAGTGGTTAAAAACAATAACAACAGTTTTCACTGTAAGTGAAGTAAAAATGATGAAGTTTGAAAAATCACAATAATAATACCAATAATAACAAAATCTTCACAACTAAAGACAACTGGGTAAAAATACATTTATGCTTAGAATACAAAAACAACCAATTATGTTTTTCTCAAGCTGGTATAATATTCTCAATTATTACCAATGTCACTTGCCGTTTACCTATACTATCTCTGTAATACATTACATTCCCCAGACGAGCTAATATCCTGGGAAACTCAAGCACTTACTGCATACCACCACCTATAATTTTCATATTTTTTATAGATATTAAAAGTTTAGATTTTTCTCCAATGTCTGCTGTCTGCTCAAAAATATTCTTTCTTTGGCGAAAATATTGAATAGTGTTGTATCAATAAAGACACATAGTAAAAAAATTCAACTCTTGTACCATTGTTTCGGAAGTATAAAATTAATTACGATTTTCGATGAAGAGGCGCCACTAATACCTCTCGGATAAAATTTGTCATTGTGAACATCAAAACGCATTATCGACTTCAACACTTCTATGCGACAAAAGTGTTCCATTGTTCCAAACATATGAAACGGAAAAAGTCAGAAGATAAATTAGAACGGATGATAAAACCCACCCTGTGACTGGCAAAAAATAGTTTTGGCTTCCCAAATGAATGGTTAAAGAAGAAAACAATGGTTTATTTGATATTAAAGTAAAGTCCATCAGACGACACATTGATTATAGTTTTTACGTCTGAAGATTGGTAATATGCAGTAGTGCAACATGTAGGTTTATGCATTTCATTTTTAATTTTTATTATTCCATTATGCAAAATTTTTATTTTCTTTAAAATAGTATTGTATTTTTTTGTTTTAATAACACATGAAAAGTTTTTTTACCATCTTAGAAGGATTTGAAGATACGTGATAATTAATATATTCTTTTATTATTATTCAGCTAACTAAAAGTTGTTTCCCCCTACCCAAAACATATATGACAAGAAAGAATATTTGTTTTAAGAAAATGGGAAATCCGTTGAAACTATAGATATTTTAGGTCAAATATTTTTTCGAATGCTCGTATATTGAGTATGTTTATTTCCCGAGATGTTGTTTTACTTATGTTGTGCAAGATATGTATGGGATATATATATTACTTAAGTTGTTTTTACTTTGATTGATATTTGGTTTTTTTTTTTTCAATTCCTGATAACTTGAAACAACATTGAGAAATGTTTTTTTATTCAATATTTCAATTGAATTTATTTCTCAGAATAATACCCAACTCGTTCTATTTCCATGATAAATAGAAGGAAAAATCATGAACAAAAAAGGAAAAAACTCATGGTAGAAAAAAAATGGTAAAAATCTTAATTAAAAGATGTTATTGAATCTGGAATACTATTAATGCTGAAAATAAGTCGCCAACGTATGCTGTTGTAATTAATACAATTAGGAATAGAAAAAAAGTTTCATTTTATTGAGATCTCCCACCGCGTAAAACCTATTTTATTTACTTTTATGCGTCAATTAAAAAAAAAACTATAATTCTTCTTTTTTTAATTTTTTTTGAGCAAACGTTTTATTTATTACGTTAAACGTTAATATTGTCTATGATCAAATTGTGATTCTTTCATATAAGGCAATCATATTTTTCATCCATTGAGTTTATAATTATTTTTAAATTCCTTCTATTAGCTCCACTCTCCTATATATATCTTGTTCAAATTTTCAATCGTTAATAAAATATTTTTATTCGTCCACTCAAGTTCAAATACATTTTTGAGCTTGTAGTGGATCCACTTGATGTTAACACAGTTTTTAAATATTACTTCTGTAATTAAATTTAATTAATTAATTTTAGTTTTTTTAGATTAAAGTTGCATGTATCTAAAAATAGATGGCGCCAGATAAACTTAAAAAATGAATGAAAATTATTTATAAAGGACTTTCTGCAATATAGTGAAAAAAAAAAAGGAATTGACTTTAAATTTTTTTTTTTTTTTTATTACTTGTTTAATCTTTTCAAACAAACTTCTTATGTATTGATATTATCCTCAAAGGACACTAGGATCAAATTCTTATTTGTCCTTCAGTCATATAAATCACTCGTGTTTTTCATCCATTGAGTTATTAATTGATTTCATAATGTTTATTTAATTTTTTGTTTTGAATTATTTATTATTATACACCCAGTATATTTATAAACTTTAAAAGTAACACTTTCCATTGTTTTTTTCAATTCTTCTTGTACATTAATACTTAAAATACGAGACGGAGATTAATCGGTACTTTTTTTAATATAATACCTCTAAAATATTTACTAATTCCACTTACAATTTATCTACAAGATGTTTATATCTTTGTAATACATTACTTTCTACAGTCAATTAATAGTCTGTGAAGATTACTTCCTGCACTCCAACACCCACGTTTTCATATTAAAAGCTTAGAACTTTTCCAATATTTGCTGTCGTTTCAAAGATTTCATTCTTCAACCCAATATTGAATGCCCTGTAATAGAAAGAGACACAAAAAACTCAACTCTCTTGAATCACTACTCAGGAAACACTAAAAAATTGCGATTTTCAGTGAAGTAGATCGCTAATATCTGCCAGACAAAAAAGCTTTCATTGTGAACATGACGTTTTATTTGACTTTGACAATTGTCAACAAAAGTGTTCCATTGCTCAAATCAGAAAATAAATTAAATTAGAATGGATTATCAAAAAGATCCTTGATATTGACAAAAATATTTTTTTTTTGGTACAAATGAATAGTTTACAAAAGACATCAATATCTTATTTGACATTTAAGTCCATCAGGCGAATAATTTATAGCAGTTTTTATCTTTGTAGTTGTTTGAATCTCGGTAAACTATGCTAGTTAGCATACAGATTTCTTTCTTTCATAATTAATTTTTTTTTTTTATTTCATTAAATAATTTTTTTCTTAAAATTGTTTATGATTGATGTAATTTTCGTAAAAATTGCGTTTTATTTAAAAAGATAGATCTACTTTAATGAGAAATTTGAAAATCTTTCTGATATACTGGCTAAAAAGGAACTTTGATATAGTAACGCATTAATCGACCTCTTTTCATTTTATACTACCAAATTGTTTATTAACTTGACTCTTAAGAAAATTCTTAAGCAAAATATGATTTAATGCGCTATAGATAAGAGGTGGCGAATTCTGGGGGAAGAGAGAATTATTCCCAGTTTTCTAAGAAAGACAGTTGTGGATCTATTTAGACGTTTGGTCATGATGGTTTACGTGTCCATCTGAATAAAGTGGAGTGGTGGATTCTTCAAACTGTGATTTTTGTGACTCTAAGACTTTTTGTGGCCTATGACTTTTGAACTTTAAATAATTATAGTGCACTTTCTCAGTATGAGAACAGGGTCAAAAAGTAATGCAGAACCCGTGAACTAATGGCTTCGGCGTCAATGCTCAGCCTTAGTGAAATAAAATCGTAACATTTTACAAAATATAGAGTTAATGATTTGAGTTCTAAAAAATTTTTTTTTTTACTAGTTGTTACTTTGAAAAATTCTATTATTTTCATTATATGTGTTCAAAACTGTTTTTTATATAGCGGAAATTGTTATATTGGTTTTGAAAATTCATTTGGAAGAATTTATTTTTGCGGTAATTTTTTATAATCATTAAAATCCTTCTTGGAACAGCAAAAATTACTAATATGTTAATAATAAATGGTTTAAAAGCTTCTTATTTATAAGGAATAAAGATTTTCTTTTTGGAATCCATCATTATATTTCATTTTCATTATATTTCATTTAACCATTCTCAATATCTTGTTTGATTTAAAGAATTTCTTTCCAGTAATATAAATTGTATACTCATGTTTGTGAAAATTGCAACACCATTTAGGAATCGTCATAATTAAATGAAATTTAATACACAGTTGGAGTGGTAGTGGTACAAATAAATGATTAAATGTTCAAAGCAAACAAACAATAACAAGAGATCGGAATCAGTATTTTGTGTAACCCCACGTGCCGCAATAAGTGCTGCTACACGACCCTGGCATGGAGTCAAACAAATTTTGAATGTCTGTTTGAGGAAGAGCATTCCATATTGTTTTTATGCACCCAAAGTTCGTCTGCAGAAGAAACAGGACGAGGATCACGGAGCGAGACGCCGACCAACTAAATCCCACACATGTTCAATCGACGACATATCCGGGGAATACGCAGGCCAAGGAAGAAGCTATACCTGCCGCGTTAAAGGATTGAACAGTCCTAGCGATATGAGGGCGGGCATTGTCCTGTTGAAATACAGAGACTTTGAAGGAAGGGAACAGCTTTTGGCTGTAGAACTGGAACTTCACTGATGTACCGGTTGCTGTTCAGATTGCCCACAATTCTTAGCAATTGAGATCGTCCATGATATGCTGTGGCACCCCAGACCATAACTCCGGTGTTCGTCCACTGTGGCGTTCGATAATGCACCCCCGGAAGGTGGCGTTCACCGACATAGCGTCTGACACGAATGCAGCCATCATGGTACCCACAAATTAAAGCGGGATTCGTCAGAAAACACGACATGCTGCCAATCAGCTCGCCAGTCTCTATGCTGAGCGGCCCAAAGCCGCAGGCGGCGATGGTTTAGCGTGAGAGGGATCCTGTATAAAAAGGAGTCATTGTGCGCAGTCCACGCTGCAGCAGACGTCTAGGAAATGATGAAGCACACAATGAAACACCTGCAGCTATTGACCACTGTGCTGCCAATTGTCTAGAGGAAGCTGTAAGGTCCGTCAGCGCCATGCGGACCAGGTGTCTATCATCGCGAGCTGACGTCACATTTCGGGGTCCACTCCCGGATTTACGAGTTGTCCGACACTCGTTCGCCCACTGCTTCCAAAGACGCATCACTGCGCTGCTGTTACGCTGCACACGAGCGGCTACTGCACGATAAGACCATCCAGCTTCACGAAGGCCGATGATTCTCCCCCGTTCAAACTCTGTAAGTTGTTCAAATCTCGCTCTCTTTCGTCGAAGAGGCATAAGTAACGATTGAGCTAACGTTTACCACTCGCAGATAAACACCGATTACCATACATGCCTCGCTACAGCCGTCTATTTATTCAGATTCCTCCACCGTATCAGAGGGCGCTGCTCAGCATACACATGCGCTACGAATTTGAAATTCTAATCATTTGCATATCAAGCGCTAATTTGCATTTCCTGAAAATGTCAGCTCACTCGCGTATGTCCTTCATGGTGTTGCAATTTTTCACAAACATGAGTTTATTTATTGATATAATACACTGAAGTGACAAAAGTCATGGGATACCTCTTAATATCGTGTCGACCCTCCTCTCGCCCGGCGAAGTGCAGCAACTCGACGTGGCATGGACTCAACAAGTCGTTGGAAGTCTTCTGCAGGAATATTGAGCCATGCTGTCTCGATTGACGTTCATAATTGTGAAAGCGTAGATGGTGCAGGATTTTGGGCACGAACAGACCTCTCGATGATGTCCCATAAATGCTCGATGGGATTCATGTCGGGCGATCTAGGTGGCCAGATCATTCGTTGGAATTGTCCGGAATGTTCTTCAAACCAATCGCGAACAGTTGTGGCCCGGTGACATGGCGCATTGTCATCCATAAAAATCCCATCGTTGTTTGGGTACATGAAGTCCATGAATGGCTGCAAGTGATCTCCAAGTAGCTGAACATAAGTATTTCCAGTCAATGTTCGGTCCAGTCGCACCAGAGGACCAAGTCCATGCCATGAAAAAACAGCCCACACCATTACGGAGCCACCACCAGCTTGAACAGTGCCTTGCTGACAGTTTGGGTCCATGGCTTCGTGGGGTCTGCGCCACACCCGAACCTACCATCAGCTCTTACCAACTGAAATCGTGACTCATCGGACTAGCCACGGTTTTCCATTCATCTAGGACCAATCGATATGCTCACGTGCCCACGAGAGTAGCTGCAAGCGATGTCGTTCTGTCAGTAAAGGCACTCGAGTCGGTCTTCTGCTGGAATAACCCAAGAAAAAGCCAAATTTCTCCGCACAGTTCTAACAGACAAGTCCCTTGTACGTCCCACATTGATTTCTGCGGTTATTTGACGCAGTGTTGCTTGTCTGTTAGAATTTACGACTCTTTGCAGACGTCGCCGGTCTCGGTCGTTAATGCAGGCGGTCGACCACTGCGCTGTCCATGGTGGGATGTTATGCCTGAAATGTCATACTCGGCACACTCTTGACACAGTGGATCTGGGAATGTTGAATTCCCTAACGATTTCCGAAATGGCATGACCCATGCGTCTAGCTCCAACTAACATTCCGCGTTCAAAGTCTGTTAATTCCCGTATGCGGTTCATCACGTCAAAACCCTCTTCACATGAATAACTTGAACAGAAATGAAAGCTCTTTAGCACTGAGCATTTATACCTGTTCTACGCGATGCTACTGCCATCTGAAAATTTGCATATTGCTATCCCATGTATTTTGTCAGTTCAGTGTATAAACCCATACTTTTCCATTAATACATTGAATTTAACCCCTGGATTAAATATTTTTATGATTTAGTAACTATCCAAATATTAAAAATACTTTATTTCTTATGTAATTAATAAAGGATCGAAATTCTACTTCAATTAGAAATTTTTTTTTAAGATTTCTAAGAGTAATTGCTCTTTTGTTACTAAGTTTGATTTAAAACCCCCAACAGATCATAGTCACATTTAATAACATCTAATCGGATAACAATCAGCGCAGAAATTACAGAAACCGCATCCAACTGAAGTGACAACTTCCAATTTTCCGCACTAATCTGTTTAATATGTTTTATTCGGTTTCCACTTCAAATACCGACGTCCTTCCCGGTGCGTTAAATGCCTTTTTCCATAACAGGTCCCGTCCAAGCGGACGGCATTAATTGCGAGAGAGGTCCCTCGTTACTCGACAAAGCTATTAAATACTTAGCATTTAATAGGAACTGGCTGCACTTCCAATTGGGGTCTCTAGTGGATGAAACAGGATTGCTGGTGCCTCTATCAGTATTTTCAGCAAGTGCGCGTGCTTAGAATCAAAAGTAATTAAGTTATCTCGTTTCATTGGAGTTGAATTTTATTGTAAATGCTCATTAGTGGTTGGGCACTTTAAGCAAATGTTACAAAAGTTTGGAAAACGGATTCAGTGTTCATTATTCAAATGAAGGTTAAATGAAAAGAAATGTTTAATGTTATTGTGAAACTATTTTTATCCGAATTTCAATTTATTTAGTCGGTTAAAGTCATGTGAGATTGCTACACTGACGCGATTATTGCTGACATGATTTGCATCCCAAAGTCAAAGTCATTCTTTAAAAATGCTGTCACCCTAAAATTAAATCCATTTTTATAAAATTATTTGCATTCTAAATTACAAATATTACTCCATTTAAAAATCGAATTGGAGTGGTGGATTTCCCAAACTGTGTTGTGTGACACTAGTCGGCCTAGGACTTTTGAACATTTTAATAATTCTAATGCACGTTCTCGGTATGAGCACGTGATCAAAAAGTACTGGACAGCTCTTGAACTAATGGCAGTGTTCAGTCTTTGTAAAATAAAACCATAACATTTTACACAATATAGAGTTAATGATTTGAATTCTAAAAAACTTTTTTTACCAGATGTTGCTTTGAAAAATTCTATTATTTTTATTATTTGTGCACAAAACTGTTTTTTATATAGGGGAAATTGCTTTTGAAAATTAAATCGAAAGAACATTTTTTTCGCGCTAAAAAATGTTTATTATCATTAAAATCTTACATGGAACAACAAACATCACTAATATGCTACTAATAAATGGTTTAAATGTTTTCTATCTATATAGAATAAATATTTTTTTTCGATTCCTTATATTTTCTTTATATTTCATATAACCATTCTAATATATCGTTTGATTTAAAGGGTTTCTTTCCGTTAATATAAATTGCTTATATTGACATAATACAAGTCCATTCATTTTTATTAATAAAAATTAGTACACCGAATTTTACCCCGTGAATAAATATTTTAATGATTTCGTTACTATAAGAAATAAAGTATTTTTTTAATACTTGGATGAAGTATAAAAAAATACTTTATTTCTTATATTATCAATAAAAGATCGATATTTATCTTTAATTAAAATTATTTTTTAAAGATTTCTAATTGCGTTTGAAGAGTAATTGTTCTTTTGTTACTAAGTTTGATTTAAAACCCGCAACAGATCGTAGTCACATTTAATAACAGTTATCTAATCGAACAACAACCAGCCCATAAATTACTGAAACCACATTCAAACTGAAGTGACAACTTCCAATTTTCCGCACTAATCAGTTTAATATGTTTTATTCGGTTTCCAATCCGAATGCCGGTTTACCGTGCGTTAAATGCCTTTTCCATAACAGGTCCCGTCCAAGCGGACGGCATTAATTACGAGAGACGTTCCCGTTACTCGAGAAAGTCATTAAATACTTAGCATTTAATAGGAACTGGCTGCACTTCGAATTGTGGTCTCCAGTGGACGAAGCAGGATTGCTGGTGCCTCTATCAATATTTTCAGCCAGTGTGCGTGCTTAGAATCAAAAGTAATTAAGTTATCGGGTTTTATTGAGTTTAATTTTATTGTAAATGCTCATTAGCGGTTGAGGGAATTTAGTGTTCATTATTCAAATGAAGTTTAAATGGAAGGAAATGTTTAATTTTATTGTGCGTCTACTTTTCTCAATTTATTTTTCGATTACAGTTATGGGGAGACTGCTGCACTCACGAGATTATTGCTGAATTGATTTCCATCTTAAATTAAAAATTATTCTTTTAAAATGGTGTCCTCCCTAAAATTTCAACCGTTGTTCTAAAAGGATTTACATCCTAAAACTACAATCATTGTTTTAAAAGGATTTGCATCCTAAAACTATAACCATTGTTCTAAATTTTTGTCATCCTAAAATTACAACCATTGTTCTTGCTAACTCATATACTATAGTATTTTTCAATCTTCCTTTTTATAAGCACTTCTATAATGTAACTACATAGCTAAGTATCTTGACTATTTATTAAAATGACTGTTGTTTTGTACATTTTGTAATGATTTTAAAATTCCTAGATTGAATTGTGAAACTGCGTCAGCCAACTATAATTTTAACTCCATGGAATGAAGCAGAAGCTTCTTTCGAACATTTTATCTATTTCACATTATGCAGACTTTAATTCTATGCCAACAAAAAGTTCCTTTCTCTTACCTGCCAAGGGCACCTGCCTGCTGGCAACTATGAGCGATTTTAATTTTTTATGCGGTTTTTGAAGCCTTGTAATTTAAGAATAAAGTCAGATTACGTCTTTAAGTGCAGCAATGTCTCCAGTTTGCTTCTTTCAATTATGTGCATATCTCAGCTGTCAGTCGGTATTAGCGTCCTTAGATCATATGACTAGGATTATTCTATATCGAATAACGTTACATATGAAAGTACTGAGCGACTCTTCCTATTGCATTCTACAGCTCTGTAAGCCAGATGGCTGTGCTAGTGCGCGAAACGATTGCAGTCAGTTTTTACTGCGTTTTCAATAGATTTGCGATTTACGGTATTAGGAAAACTCTTTTATTATTCATTCTTATCCCAGTGAAATGAGTACGTTTGCATATGATAAATTGGAATATGTGAGCGATTTCAATTTCTTAAATTCGGTTTTGATTCCTAGTAATTTAAGAAATGCAGTGAGATTTTTCCTTTAAGTGCATCATTGTCTCCAGTTTATTTCGTTCACTTATGTGCATATTCTAAACAATAAGCACCACCTGTGAATCATACTATACATACAAACGAGGATAACTGTTTTTGTTTTCTAAGAAAATGTTTTTAAGACATAAAAGTTTCATTCGACGAAAATAAAAACAATAAAAGTATTCTTCTTATTCTCACACATTGTTTTAAAACTATGTAATGTTGTTTGAAAAACCATTAGGAGCCGTTTTAAGGAAAATAGTTTCATTACGAAAAATGAACACTGTTTTAAAAAGCCATTAAAGATACTTATGGGTTTACCTTTTTTTTCCTTTACTAACTGCAAATAAATGAAAACATTAAGTCCCTATATTCCTTTTCGGTTATTTTATCCAGCAAAAATTGATTTTGTGAAAAACATATGCTTTCTTTATGAATATTAAAAAAAAAAAAATACAAAGAAGTATTTAATTAAATGGAAGGGAATTAATCACCCGATGGTGAAAATATTTTGCAAGGACATTTTTTCAAAAGTAAAGAATACATAGATTCAAGGCAAGAATTTAATAAGAGCTTTTTTCCATGTATCAATAAAAGCATCCATTACTTTTGAAGTAAAATAATTTCATTTCAAATTACTCGACAATAACTGAATTAACTTTTTGAATTCCATTTTTGAAAACTGACTTAAACCTTTCTATGAGTAACTTTTTTTTGCATTAAGCTGAAAAAAAAAATCTTTTCAAGTTCTTGGATGAAAAACCATGATATGATTAAACTGTTACAGTAAAAATTTAAAGTTTAAAATTAAATTATAAAGAAAGAATTTAATTTTATAAGCTTTTATTATCTTTAGAGAAATAAAAATATGACGAGAGGAATATGTTTGCTTAATTGCATGAAAAATTGTTCATGTTAAAATTCTAAATTCTTCTAAATTCATTATTCTTTTAGAATCAATTTTATTCCTGCTCTAAAACTGAAGGAAAATGAGTAAAAAAGAATATTTTGATTTTCAATTTTATGAATAAATATGTTTTACATTCAAGTATTTGATTTAACTTTTTAATTCTAGGACAATTTTTAATTTTTTATACTTTTTGATACCCTATTTCTGAAATATTTTTTTAATTTTTAAAATATATTTAATTACGGTTTTTATCGGGATGTAAAAATATTCCTTATTATTTCTTTTTAACGTTAGCAACATCATCAGTTTTATACACTAACGTGCTTTTTCCTTAATTTTAAAGCATCTTCATATTAGAACGTAGAAACATTTCTCTACGCTTATGAAAACGTAGAAAAAATTTTCGTAAGAAGAAAACGTTAAGCAAAAATAACGAAATGAATACATCAAAATATAGATAATCATGGTCTGAAATGTTTAAAGAGTTTTAACTGTTTTAATTCTTAATTTTTTTTGTATTGAGATCTGAATGGAGATCTAATTAAATAATTAAATTAACCTTCTTTCTTTTTATTCATTATTTATTCTTATCACTTTAAAATTATTTTTATATAAAGTACAACACTAATATATTCATTATTTAAAACAATTTGTGGGAAAAATAATACAATTTTCTCTTTTCCTGCTAAAGCTGAAATAACGTAGTTCCTAATCTCTATCAACAAAATATAATAATGTCTAAGAGAATAAGTGTAAATATTTTTCAACTAATGCTATTTAATGATCCCACGAATAGTTATTGTACTAGTTAATTTCTGATTTTCTAAAAAGAGTTTTTCTCGACGGTAAATAAGAAATCCCTTTGCATTGTAAATTAACAATTTGCCTATAGGAAAGGTTGAATATTTGGAAAAAAAGTTCATATTATTTTCATTTAAATTGGTATTATTTTATTTTATTTTTATTTTACATTTCATAAATTACTTTTATTTAAAACTAATAAAAAAAAAAGGGAAGTTTAGATCGATAATTTTATACTATCTGCATTTACAATAAAATTGTACAGCAATATTTGAAAACTAATTCGAAAGAAATGTATTTAATATTATAAATTAAACTCCTCCATTGGATGATTTTAAATGAAATAATGACACATGCTTTAGATGTAGGAGGTTTCAATACATAAATTTCACATACAAAATTTTCTATTTCAACAAATACATTTCGAAATACCTATGCGATCAAGATTAATTTATTAACTATATGCTATACTTTCGAAAATTTAGATTGAAGTATTTCCAAACACTTAAAATTAAACATTAGAAAACAAATTCAGTACAGAATTTGTTTTTATGTTGCCATTTTTAGTGCGATTTTTTTTTATTAATGTGTTGCAGACAATATATTTTATAGTTACTTATGAAGTTAGAAGAATTTTTTTATGCGATTTCTTTTATGTGATCCTTATTCCCCGCACAGGTTTGACTGTATATTTATCTAATACCATTTACTGTATATTTATCTTTCCCGAATATATACCAACATTTATCTTTATCATTTATCTTAAGTGTAATATTAGCATCTTTTCAACGAAACCCTTGATTAAAAAACTATCACAGAAGGAAATCAGTAAAATGCATAATTATTAACTATAATAACTTAAAATATTTGCTACGTTCTTAACATTTCTTCTTAAGTATTAAAAGATTTTGAAAATTATTCAATTAATGAAGCTCATTTACAAAGGAAAATAAATTTCAGTCGTTATGAAGACAATTTTCATAGATTTTAAACATTAATATCCAGTTATTAAGGTCAACTACCTTTAAAGGAAACATAACCTGCCGAATTTTGGTTCACTGCAAAATATCGTTAAAAACTTGATTATTAAACATTTTTTAAACTTAATGATTTTATATCCCTCCTAGAATCATTTGAATCTTTTAATGATCCCG
Source organism: Caerostris extrusa (assembly GCA_021605095.1). Taxonomy (NCBI): domain Eukaryota; kingdom Metazoa; phylum Arthropoda; class Arachnida; order Araneae; family Araneidae; genus Caerostris; species Caerostris extrusa. Next base: position 28,752 of record BPLR01010924.1, read on the forward strand.
TAACTAAAATAATACGGATCCATAAAAAAAAAAAAACTGCATTGTTTCTGTTAGATAAATAATTAATATATAATCCTTAATAATATGTAATTGCATATGTATTATTATATTTACATATGTAACTAATATGACCACCCCTACATTTTGGAATATTCATGGTATTGAACTGGTATTAAGTGGTGGTATTAATTGCCAATTATGTTTGTTTGATATGTTGAAACTTGATAGGAAACGGCGAATCCATGATGATTCTGATTTTAAACAAGGTTTTTGACATTTTTGTATACTTTTTTCTATCAATTTATTTATACATTTAAGAGAACTATTTAGCAGCTAGTCATATATTTAGGCAGTTCTATAACGTAGGAGAAATAAAAATAAGGGCAAAAACTTTGCATTGCATACACTAGGAAGTCACATCAAACAAAATTCAATTGCATAAATAGTAATTTTACGCTACTGATTGAAACTGTAGTTCCCGATCTAATTAGCCTAAAGTGTGCAAACAAATACCAAAACAAACAAATTATTAAACTTTGATACAAAAACTTTTGATCATGAAAAAGAACTGTCACTAAATTGAAAATGGTAAGATCAGAGAATAAGTAGTAGTAAGTTGTAGTAATAATAGAGATAAGAATCGAATTTTCTCTTGATGTTTTACGCAATTTAAAATTTTAATTAATAAAAATTATAAAAAAAAAACTATTACAGATAAAACCCTTTCAAAAATAACTTTTTCTCCTATTATACCTTTATGTCTGACTTGACAACTTGCTAAATTTCCATGAAATACCTCGTCGTAAGACATGAGAAGCAAAGTTATGTTCGTTTTGAAAAACAACAACTAAAAAAAAACATCGAAATACTATCACTATCAGTTTTCAGTGAAAGTAATAAAAATAAAGGTAAAACAAATTGCTCTTTATTCAGAATAACGATCTCCCATGTCCATGAAGTTATGTTCGTTTTTGAAAAAACAACAACAAAAAAAAACATCGAAATGCTATCACTATCAGTTTTCAGTGAAAGTAATAAAAATAAAGGTAAAACAAATTGCTCTTTATTCAGAATAACGATCTCCCATTCCAGTCCTCCGGGAGAGCTCCATTCTTCAACCTTCTCCCGAATCAGCAAAAGTCCTTCGCCAATTTCTCAGCCGCATGCTTTCCTCCGAAAACCAATCCCCTCCACCTCTGTATAATAGTTACAGATAAAAATGTCATTATGTAGAGCTGGGAAAGGCAGCCATTTTTTTCTATTTAAAAATATACTGGATTTCCTATCCTTTTTTTTTTTCCTTTCGTGAAAGCTTTAAAGAATGGTGCACGAAAATCTTTTATATGCGTCCCAAAAATGACTCGCAACGTGGAATTTGGAGATATTTTTCCTGCCTTTGCAGAACTTAAATCTTCCATTCCGAAATTCGATATGGAGATTTTGTGACAAAATCCCTTATTTTTATTTTTTATTTTGAGGGGATTTTATTTTAAATAAAGAAAAGGGTTAAATTACTTTTTTTTTTAACCCTTTACGGAAATAAAACTATATGCATTATTTATGGCATATATCATAAATTCTATAAAGTTAATTTATTCTTAAAATATTAAACCTTACAAAAGCAATAGCTATTACTCATCATCATCATTGGCACAACAGCCCCATGGTGGGAAAAGACCGTCTGCCTACTGTCAGATTTCGAGAGTTAAGATGCTTTTCTTTTTACGGGGAGGGCTGTCAGCCCTACGCCCAACGCTTTACAGTCATATTAGACCAAAAGTACGGTTTAAAATATATTCCGAATCCCTACGTACATCTATGATACCAATGGGACTTGAACCCGAAACCTGTGGCACAGAATGCCAGTCACTCGATTAGCAGGCCCCGAATAACTATTACTACTGAAGTAAAATTTAAATAAGAATTTTTTCAGCGATGTTAAATTTTGTGAAAGTAATGTAAACTTTATCATTTGGTTCTGTTGTTTATAATAAACGTTTTTGACATTAAGTTAAACCATTCAACTTAATCTAGTTCGTTTATTTTTATTTTTTATGAGTAAAACAATTTTAGAACGTAAAAAAAATTTTTCGACGGATTGGTAGCTAAATTAGTAAGAATTATGTACGGCAAAAGAATGTCAAAGTTAGGAATTTTTATTATTAAAAGATGAACAGATATAAACATTTTTTATAAAAAATGAGTTTAAATTTTTAATTATTTTTAATATAAGAATCTTTTTTATGTATTTATATATTTAAATTAAAAACTACATCAAAACTTATCCATAACTATTCAATATTATTTTATGAATTCTGAGACGAGTTTGACTATCTAAAACATAGTATTTTGGATTTTAATACCTATGTGAATTTATCCATATGAAAAGTTAAATGTTTCACTTTCTATTGTAGAAAACAAGAAAAAAAAATGTTACAAAATAAAAAAAAATATCAAAGCAAATCTCAAATGAATGAATGCCATTTATTTTTTAAAAATTAAATTTTTTTTGAGAATTTTATATGTGTAAATATAGATGTGAAGTTAGATGTACAAGAAATCTGGGTAGAAATCTAGAATTCTGTACCCTTTGCGCCAAATGCTTCGCCAGGATGCCAAGTCGCAAAGTAAACAAACAAAATGGCTGACTAAATTCGGTGACTTTGTAAAACGCTATTTCTCCAAAATTCATCGCAAAATCGCCAAAAAATCTCCATTACGCCAACATTAGTAGCCAAATAGCTAGCACGTCAAAATGTATTCCCTAAATAGTTTTACGTCAAATTTTATCTTTTTAACGTCAAATATTATCGTTATCCAGCCAAAATTTTATTTCTGAAATGCTTTTAAGCCAAAATTTATAGCTTTATCGCCAAATTTTGTTACTAAACTAAATTAGATTTTTAAACTGTTTTTACGCCAAAAATTTGGCGATAAAGCTTTTTAAATTTTGACGTCTATGTAATCTGTTTTTTTTTTTAAAATTTTGTATATTAGTTTTATACTTATTTATTTTGCTGAAGGTTCTACAGCATTTCAGTTTCAGTTTTAGAATATCACTTTCATAAAAACACTAAACATCATCAATCACTTTTTTAATATCTTTTCGATGCATTGTTTCTCTTTAATACCAACAAGTGCTTTCTATTGACAGTAAGCAGCAATCGTTTTTTGGAATGCGCTATTCTTTTCGAAAACACAGCATCTTGATATCTCAAAAGGAGTTTTTAAAAACATCACTGCTATTTTCTTTTGCATTAAAGGTTTCACAAAAATAAAAATAAAAATCTCAGACACAAAACACTTCTTTGTTGTTTATTAATTAAACTTTTTTTGTTACTTATTATCAAAGAATAAAAACGTATTTTGGAATTTGATTTACTTACAATATAGAAGAAATATAAATATTTCATTGTAAATTGAAATCCAATATTTAAAGACATGATTAAATATAACTTTTTCTTAAATAAATATGTATATGTCTATATATATCTCTCTCTATATATATATTGTATACACGCACACGTATATATTTATAACGTAGGTATCTCATAAAAAATTACAATTTTTCATTAAAGTCAAATGAATTACATTTTGTAAAAGGAAAATAATGCAATGTCGCTAAATATCGAATAATATACTTTTGACCGTGTTTTTTAAAGTCAAATTATTCATAAAATAAAAAAAAATTTTATCGGCATTGTTATGTAGTAAAATATGTCAAAGCTAAATTCGAATTTAATTTAATATTTTTTTAGCACGTATATAATTGTTACCATGCAAAAATGGCTTGAAAAATCCATCCAATAATAATTGAATAAAATCGGTCGCCCCAAATACTTTCTGTTGAAACATGTGCGAAATTTAAAACTGAATCATGAGACTTAGGAAAATAAATTTACTGAAGTATAACAGCATTATTTTCTTCGCATGCTCTTGGAAACATATTTTTCAGTTTTTACAGTCATAAGACACTTTCGCGTCTCGTGTTGTGGTGGAGTTGGCATTCTTCAAAAAAACTTTTACTTTTCTTCTTCCAGTTTTTTTTATATCCGGCAAAATATAAGAACTTGGGAAACGACAATGTTTAGCAGATTATTATCGAGTTACTTTTTCCTCTCCCAGAAAAGTGATGATGATTTCCTGTGGAATCCGGGAGAAAAATTTCTGGATATGACTTTTCTTTCATCCCATTTCGCAGCATATATTCGAGTATTAGGAGAGATAAAATATCTCTCTATAGATATATTTTTTTTTTTTGAAGGAAAAAAAGTTAGATTCAGATAATTTTTTAAAAATTTTGCTACTATTCTTAGAGTTTTGAAATATAATACATAAGAATATCTACAAAAATAACTAATATTTTGTGGAAATAGAACACTGACTTTTTACCACCCTAGTAATACGAATACTGATGTAAAGAGTTTTGTATATTTTTTGTTGTTGTTGAACATACTCTAGAGTTGCAAGACAAGTTGTTGAATAACTAGTTGTAGAACATACTAGTTGTTGAGCATGTGTGGCCCTCTATCTCCATTTATATATATTATGAGCAGACCACCAATGAGTGATAAGGGGTGGCTATTGCTTTTTAAAGTAGGTTTTTAAGGTAATAAATTGGTCCGCATTTGCAGCAGTGTTGAGAAATTCGAGAAAATTCAAACTAAGCAGCTCTATCAACTCGAGACGCTTTTTACACATTTTGTCCCCATCACCATCGGTGTATAAGTTTCTTATAGCATTGACTGCAATGGACTTCGTCATCGGTCTTAAACCTCAGCTGTCTTTAAGCATTAAAGAACTTCTCTTAAACGTTATTATCCTCAGCTCTCTTAAGCATTAAAAAATATCTCTTAAGCATTATTAACCTCAGTTCTCTTAAGAATTTTTTAAAATCGGGCTTACTTCCTGTTTATATCTTAGAGTTATTGAATGGTGTCTTATGTTCTAAATGATTCAGCTTCGACTTCGCGGATTATATTCCTTTTACAAATCGAGTAGATTTCATATCATATTGAGACAGAGTGCCTCGCATCTTTAACTTGTCTACTTTGTTGGAATTTCTATCATGCAACATTCAAATAGGGAGATTTAACACTGTAGTAAAATTTTTGGAAAGCATTGTCCCCCTGTACCATCATTATAGAAAAGGATACCAAAAGGATATCCATCATCACAGCTAAGTTAAGAACCATATTTCTCTTCAGTCTTCTCCCTGTTTAAAATTTTTTCATTCAAATTGATTTTGAATCGTTTTCACTGTGTTAGCAATAGAATTTCTTGCCTTTGGTATGTCTGCTCTATAGTAGTATAGCTACGATAGCCATATAGTATATAGCTACGATAGTACAGCTACACTTTCTCCAGAAGTAAATTTCAGGACGAAATATTTGAAAGAATCATTTATCTATTTAAAAGAGTCATTGGTTCACCTGACCATCAATTAAACGAGCTAACCTAATTAATCAGGAACCAACTTTACATAACGGTGGAAACTATTCGTGAATCCCGATTCATGGCTCATTGGCCACGTAAGCCGCTGAGCTAGTGAGCAGTACGGCTGTGGCTCAATCCGTTGGCGGCATTGTTGTAAACACTGCTTCAAACCAAAAGAGACTCGATGGCATTTGGGATGTACAGTATGTTGTCTAGTTATTTCAACTACGTGGTAGGATTTTCGGGGTTACTCCATACGATACGCAAATGCGGAAAAATTCCCCTAAAAGTCCTCCCGGAAGGCACTGTCCTTTTCAGCGACACGGAGCAAGTCAGACTTAATTCTACGGGGGGTTCTATCACAACAGAAACTTCCCCCTCTTCCCTCCTTCCATGAGTAGACTACTCATGGGATATCTGTTCCACACTGCAGGCCACTGAAGATTAGACACAACATATTAGTAAAGTTTCTCGAAGCTATATGCCACAAGTTTACTTATTTTTCTCTTCTTACCTAAAATTATTTAAAAATACAGGAGAAATTTTTTTTATAACACATTTATTTTTACTAGTCTTTGAATAATTTAGTAAAAAATAAAATAAAATAATTACCTTTGAAAAAAAGAGTAATTTAAAATTAACACAATTTAAGAATCCATTTTATTTACATAAGAATCGCACTACCCTCCTAATGAAATCAGAGATTTTTTTTTTTTTTTTTTTTTTTAAACTACAATGCTTTTTTCGTATTTTTTTATTTTCTTAAATGTTTCTTAGTTTTAATGATTAAAACTTACTGAATAATTTAAATGAAAAAAAAAAAAAATCAAATATTATTTTCTATGTTATTTTTTGTTGTGGATACCTTAAAGGAACATTTTTAATATCCTTTTTTTATTAATAGCTATCATTAATTTTTGTAATATATTTAATGAAGCCTGCGAGGATTTTTTTCCCCCTTTCAATCAAGCCCGCGAGAATTAATTTCCTTCAAATTCGCCCTTCGAGTGTCAATTTCCTTCAAATACAAATGGTTTTTTTATGTGAATCATTGTTATTTTTTCAAATGCGGCACGTGAGAATTGGATAATTATTTTTATTCAAATTAGTATGGAAATTAAATAAACTTCAATGACTTTGATTAACATTAAATTTTAGTGATTAACTTTAATTTAATTATTTTTTAAATGATATTTTGCACATTCCTTGCTAAAATGTGAGACATTTACACTAATATATTATCAGTTTTTTTTTTTTTTTTTTTTTTTTTTTTTTAAGATTTTATTCCTAAAAAAGAGTTAAGATTGAAGTTTTTGATTTAAAATAAAATTTGGTAATTTTATTTATTTTTAGTAATTGCCAAATCGAAAAGTTTTGCGTTTTTAATTCAGAGAAAGGAAAATAATTCTTAAGAAGAATTTAGTTCGCACTTGCTATCTCCCATTTCTATCTTATCTTATCTTTGGTACCATTTATAATTACACATTACCTTGTCACATTTACAACCGAATCTTCATTGGCTCAACAGTCCAAATATGGGCCAAGGCTGTTTATCTACCGAGAGATTTAACGACAGAATATAGTTTTCTTTTAACGGGATAGGCTTATCTGCCCTACGCCCAAGCTCTACAATGACCTTAGACCAGGATCTATGGTTTGAAGTGGATTCGAACCACTACAGAAACTCTTAGCTCCGCCGGAACTCGAATCCAAAACCTGAGGTATCGAGTGCCAGATATCTTATCTTTGGTGCCAGTACCGGAGAGGACTATTTAGGGAAATTACCCGAACTGGCGTATCGTATGGAAGAAAACCCGAAAAAACCCCACCAGGTAACTTATCAGGTAATCTGACTAACGAGGCAAGTTACTGAACATCCCAAATGCCATTGAATCCCCTCGTTTTTGAAACAGGGTCTACAAGCCAGCTGATTGAACCTCAGCCTTAAGGTATACCAGCGGCACACGTTGCCACTCAGTAACGAGTCGGGCACAGAATAAATTAAAAAAAATATTACTAATATGTTCCAAAAAATACGGAGAAATATTTCAAAAGTATTTTACGTCTTTCTAGATTTTATTAACATAACTATTTCCAAAATATTATATTTTTTGTTTAATAACTCAAAAATGTTATTTTATCTTGTTAGAATGATTTCATTATACTTGGTTTATATATTCATGTATTATTTATAAACTAGTTAAAAAATTTTCCCTTGGAAAAAATTTCAATCTATAGCATATACGGAAGGAAAGAATATTTATTATCTAAAAATAACTCATAAGAATTTCCTCGAAAATATAGATGTTTGCATATCAAGTATTTTTGTTCGTATGCTGGTATTTTGAGTATCTCATTCAGACTGTTGCCATCAATACCTGATAGGATGAAATACAAGTATGGGAAAAAGAAATATATTATTTCGATATTTCAGTTGGATTTATTTTAAAAACAATAGAAAATTCATGCAGTTTTCACTGTGGAATGAATGAAAATCAATGATAATAATAATGGAATAAGAAAAACAACAACTAAAGAAATTTATTGAATCTAGAATATTATTTGTACTGAAAAACAAGTCACAAATATATGCTGTCGTATTGAATACAATTAGACTTAGTAAAAGCTATCATTTCTTATTTAGAATTGCTATACAGTAAAATATATTTTGTCTATCTATATGCATCAATTCCTAAAAACAGTATATCTTCTTTTCCTGTGATTTTCAAACAAATGTCATATTTATTAATAATACCGAAAGGATAGTTTGATTAGATCCTAATCATTACTTTTATAAAATAATTTTGTTTTTCATTCATTGCGTTTAAAAAAGAATTATTTTGTTTGATTTGAATAATTTGTTAAAAAATACTTTGTATTTATAAAAACTAAAAAATAAAAAAAAAAAAAAAATAGCAATTTTCCATCACATTTTTATTCCAAATATCCTTGCACATTTATACTGAAATAAAATATATACACTTGTATTATATGGGGGTCCAGAAGGCTGCTAAACAATTACTGGCTCTTGATCTATCCCTGGGAAGTTTCTTCTTTTAATTTGATTTTCTTCATCGACTCCCAATGGCCATTTCAGCACTGAGTAGCAACAGCACAAAGAGACTGTCCACGCACAGTATAGTGCCATACAAAGCTGGTGGAATTGCTCACCAGCGACTGGGCTCTATATTAGCAATGGGTTCATAGTCATATGGGAGTCCCTGACAATGAGAAAGCCGATGTCATGGCAAAGCTTGGGGCAGAATCCAACCAGCTGACCCTCAAGACAGCGTGTAACCATGTCACTGCAGATATCGACAACTACACCAGTAAAAGTCTCAAAGACTTGGGCGGCAACAGAAGATGGAAATACCTTGCCACAGGGGGGCCGTATTCCTATACACCTGAAAAGCACTGAGGTTGTCACACGATTTCGCTTTACTACCATGGCCATGACTACCTGCAGACATACCTTCACCGCATTGGTTTTGCTTCGGATGGGATATGACCATTATGTCAGATCGCCAATATAAATGACGATCCCCTATGGAACTGCACTGAACTTATCGATGTGCCTGATGGCATTACATCACTCTACTTCGAGGCTCGGTGTCGTATGGCTGAACACCCACAAACGGGCGTAGAATTAAAAAAAAACGCACATTTTAATTTAAAATCACTCACCGTTTACCTATATATCTATAATACATTACATTCCACAGACAAAAAAAACCTGCGAAATTTCCGCACTTATTGCATACAACCGACTACAACTTTTCATTTTTATATAAATATTAAAAGTTTAGATTTTCTTCCAATGTTTGCTGTATTCTCGAGAATTCTTTCTACGGCGCTAATATTGAATACTTTGTATAAATAAAGATACATAGTAAAAAAATTCAACTCTTGTTCCAGTTTCAGGAAGTAGAAAAAAAAAGTTGTTATTTTCGATGAAGAGACACATTAATACCTCTCGGATAAAAGGTCTCATTCTAGACACCAAAACGCATTATCGACTTCAACACTTCTATTCGACAAAAGAAGTGCTCCATTGTTCCAAATTCAAGAAACGGAAGAAAGTCAAAAGTTAAATTAGAATGGATGATAAAGCCACCCCTGGGACTGGCAAGAAATAGTTTGGCTTCCCAAATGAATAGCTAAAGAAGAAAATAATGGCTTATTTGATATTAAAGTCCATCAGACGGCCCATTAATAATGGTTTTTATGTCTGAAGATCTTTAATATGCATTAGTGGAGCATGTAGGTTTATGTCTGTCACATTTTGATTTTGTTCCATAACGCTAAAACTTTATTTTCTTCAAAATAGTATTCTATTTTTTGTTTAATAACACATAAAATGTTTTTCCCTCTTCGAAGGATTTGAAGATACGTGATAATTAATATATTCTTTTATTATTATTCAGCTAACTAAAAGTTTTTTCCCTCCCAAAACATGTATGAAAAGAAAGAATATTTGTTTTAAGAAAATGGGAATTCCGTTGAAACTATAGATATTTGTAGGTCAAGTATATTTGTTCGAATGCTCGTATATTGAGTATGTTTTTTCGAGATGTTGTTTTACTTATGTTGTGCAAGATATGTATGGAATATATATATTACTTAAAGTTGTTTTTACTTAGATTGATATTTGGTCTTTTTTCCAATTCCTGATAACTTGAAACAAGATTGAGAAATGTTTTATTCCAATATTTCAATTGAATTTATTTCTCAGAATAATACCCAACTCGTTCTGTTTCCATGTTAAGTAGAAGGAAAAATCAGGAACAAAAAAGGAAAAACTCATGGTAAAAATCTTAATTAAAAAAACGTTATTGAATCTCGAATGGAATTAATGCTCAAAAATAAGTAGCCAATGTATGTTGTTATAATTAATACAATTAGGATAAGTAAAAATTTCATTTTATTGAGTTTTCCAAACCGCGTGAAAGGTATTTTATTTGTCTTTAAACATCAATTTAAAAATATAATATTTTTTTATAACCTTTTTTAACAAACGACTTATTTATTGATATTATCCTCAAGGATACTATGATCAAATTTATATTATTGCTTTTGTTATATAAATCAATGATAATTTATCATCCATTGAGTTTATAGTTATACTTTTTAATCTCCTTCAAACAAAAGTCTTATTTATTCATATTATCCTCAACAACATTCTGATCAAATTCTTATTATTGCTTCAATTATATAAATCACTCCATAATTATCGTATTTTCAACCATTGAGTTTGTCATAATGTTTATTTATTTATTTTTTGTTTTAAATTATTTATAATTATAGAGCCAAACTGTTTCTTAAACTTTAAAAAGTAGTATTTTTCCTTGTTTTTTTTTTCAGCTCTTCTTGTACATTTATATTTAAAATACCAAACGGAGATTAATCGGTTATTTTTCTGAATATAATACTTCTACAATATTTACCAATTCCACTTACAATTTATCTTTAAGATCTGTAATACATTATTTTCTGCAGTCAATTAATAGCCTGTGAAGTTCCAGTACTTCATGCATTGCAACACCCACGTCTTTTCATATTGAAAGCTTAGGACTTTTCCAATATTTGCTGTCGTTTCAGAGATTCATTCTTCAATCCAATATTGAATACTGTGTAATAGAAAGACACACAAAAACTCAACTCTCTTGAATCACTACTTCAGGAAACACTAAAAGAAAGTTGCGATTTCGAATGAAGGAGACATCCTAATATCTGCCAGACAAAAGCTTTCATTGTGAACATGACTTTTTATTTGACTTCGACAATTGTGTTCAACAAAAGTGTTCCGTTGCTCCAAATTCAGAAAATGGAAGAAAATCCAAAGATAAATTAGAATGGATTATCAAAAAGATCGTCGATATTGGAAAAATTATTTTAAGCCGAAATGAATATTAAAAGAAGACATTAATAACTTATTTGACGTTAAAATCCATCAGACGACTCATTAATAATAATTTTTAATCTTTGTAGTTATTTGAATGTTGATTAAATATATTGGTTTCATCATTTAGATTTATTTCTTTGATAATTAAATTTTAATTATTTCGTTTAGTAATTTTTTTTTCCTAAAATTGTTTATGATTGAGGTAATTTTTATGAAAATGCGTTTCTTTTAAAGACAGATCTATTTTGATAAGAACTTTGAAAGTCATTATAATATACTGGCTAAAAAAGGAAGTTTGATAGAGCAACGCATTAATCGAACTCTTTCATTTCATACGACTTAATTGTTTCTTAACTTGACTTTTAAAAATACTTTTAAACAAGATATTCTCCAACGCCTATAGATAAGAGGTGGAAAATTCAGGGAGAAAAAGAACTATTCCCAGTTTTCCCAAGAAAGACAGCGATAGCTCAAATGAGACGTTTGAGTTGTCATGTTCACGTGACCATCTCTGTAGAATTGAGTGGTGGATTCACCAAACCATGTTTCGTGTGACTGTAGCCGGCCTATGACTTTTGAACATTTAAATAATTGTAATATCCTTTCTAGGTATGGGGACATGGACTAAAAGTACTGGAGAACCCTTGAACTAGTACCTTTATAAAATCCGCCTTATTGTCCAGCCTTTATAAAATAAAATCGTGACATTTTAAAAATATAGAGTCAATGATTTGAATTCAAAAAAAAAAAAAAAAATACCAGTTGTTGCTTTGAAAAATTCCATTATTTTCATTATATGTGCACAAAACTGTTTTTATATAGGGAAAATTGTTGTATTGCTTTTGAAAATTAAATCGAAAGAATTATTTTTCGGTAAAAGAATTAAAAAATGTTTATAATCATTAAAAATCCTTCTTCTGGGAACTGCAAACATCATTAATATGTTAATAATAAATGGTTTAAATGCTTTCTATCTGTACAGATTAAAGATTTCTTGTCGAATCCTAATATTTTCTTTATATTTCATTTAACCATTCTAATATCTCGTTTGATTTAAAGAATTTCTTTCCATTAATATAAATTTTGATATTGATATAACATAAACCCATTCATTTCTTTTAATATAAATTACTACACTGAATTTCACCCCGTGAATAAATATTATAATGGTATTGTAGCTATCCAAGTATTTAAAAAAATACTTTATTTCTTAAATATCAATAAAGGATCTTTTATTCTTTCAATGAAAATTATTTTCAAGGATTTCTAAATGCATTTGAAGAATTATTGTTCTTTTGTTATTAAGTTTGATTTAAAACCCCAACAGACAGTCACATTTAATAACAGTTATCTAATCGAATAACAGCCAGCCCATAAATTACTGAAACCACATCCAGCTGATGTGACAACTTCCAATTTTACGCACTAATCTGTTTAATATGTTTTATTCGGTTTCCAATCCGAATACGGACGTCCTTCCCGTGCATTAAATGCCTTTTCCATAACAGGTCCCGTCAAGCGGAGGGCATTAATTACGAGAGACGTCCCCGTTACTCGACAAAGCCATTAAATACTTAGCATTTAATAGAAACTGGCTGCACCTCGAATTGTTGGTCTCTAGTGAATGAAACAGGATTGCTGGTGTCTCTATCAATATTTTCGGCCAGTGCGCGTGCTTGGAAGCAGAAGTAATTAAGTTATCTCGTTTCATTGAAATTGAGTGTTATTGTAAATGCTCATTAGTGATTGAGCATTTTAAGCAAATGTTACAAAAGTTTTGAAAACGAATTCAATGTTCATTATGCAAATGAAAAAGGAAATGTTTGATGATATTGTGTATCTGATTTTAACTTAATTTCAATTTATTTATGTGAGATTGCTACATTTTATTTATCATTTCAGTCATGTGAAATTGCTCAACATACACATTCTGGAATGATTTCCATTCTAAAATTAAAATCATTCTTTTAAATTTATTTTTATCCTTAAATTACAACCATTGTTCTGAAATGATTTGCATCGAAAACTAAAACCATTGTTCTAAAATGATTAGCCTCCTAAAAGTGCAACTATTGTTCTAAAATGAATCTTTCGAAATCTGCCAGTAGGCAGATGACCTTGGTCCAACAAGGGGCTGTTGCGCCATTGAAGAATAAATGAAAATTGTTTTCAGCAGGTTGCAGTGGGACATCCTGGCATGGTGCGCTTATGGCACGCATATTATAATTTGGATTGTCCAGTTTTAAACTTAGTACAGTCTCCTCCCCATCTAGTGTCCGTACTTACACTAATCATGGGGACATTCGAAAAGAAAATCTCTCAGCTGTCTGCAGGTGCTGGCGTCCTTAGACCATATGGCTAGGATTATTCTACATCGAATAACATTGCATATGAAAGTACTGAGAGGCTCCTCCCATTGCATTCTGCAGCTCTGTAAATCAGATGGCGGTGCCACTACGCGAAACGATTGCCCAGCCAATTTTACTGCGTTTTCAATAGGATTTGCGATTTAAGGTATTATGAAAACTTTCATTATTCATCTTATCTCAGTGAAATAAGTATGTTTGCATATGAAAATTGCAATACGTGAGCGATTTCCATTTCTTAAATTCGATTTTGATTCTAGTAATTTAAAAAATGTAGTGAGATTTTTCCTTTAAGTGCATCATTGTCTCCAGTTTACTTCTTTCGATTTTGTGCATCTACTAAACAATAACCACCTCCTGCGAATCATACTATATAAACGATGATGACTGCTTTTCTTTTCAAAGAAAATCTTTTTAAGACATAAAAGTTTCCATCGATAAATATAAATAAAAGCATTCTTTTTGTCCTCACACATTGTTTTAAAACTATGTAACAATGTTTGAAAAACCATTAAGAGTCGTTTAGGGATAATTCTTTTCATTACAGAACAGGAACACTGTTTTAAAAAGCCATTAAAGATAGTTAAAAAAAGATAAACATCTTTTTTTCATTTACTAACATTAATAAATGAAAACATTTCCCTATGTTTTTCTTTTCGGTTACATTATCAGCAAAAATTGATTATTGTTAGAACATACTTTCTTTATTTATATTTAAAAAAAATACAAAAAGAAGTATTTAATTAAATGGAAGGGAATTAATAACACGATGGTGAAAATATTTTGCAAGGACATTTTGTCAAAAAGTAAAGAATGGATTCAAGGCAAAAATTTAATAAGCGCTTTTTTTCTATGTATCAGGAAAAGCATCCATTACTTTTGAAGTAAAATAATTTCATTTCAAATTACTCGACAATAACTGAATTAACTTTTTGAATCATATTTTCGAAAACTGACTTAAACCTTTCTCAGTGTAACTCTTTTGCATTAAGATTAAAAAATATATATATTTTGAGGTTCGCTGAGGAAAACCATGATATGATTTAAACTAATACAGCAAAATTAAAAAGTTTAAAATGAAATTATAAAGAAATAATTAAATTTTATAAGTTTTTAATATCTTTTACACTAGATATGAATAGAGAAATAAAATATGACGAGAGAAATACGTTTCTTAATTGCAAAATTTTTTTTTCAGGTTAACATTTTAAATTCTTCTAAATTCATTATTCTTTTAGAATCAATTTTAATTCCTGCTTTGAAACTAAGTAAAAAAAAGAATATTTTGGCTTTTAATTTTATGAATAAATATATTTCACATTAAAAGCATTTGATCTAACTTTTTAATTCTACGATAACTTTTATTTTTTTTTTATACTTTTTGATATCCTATTTCTGAATTTTTTTTATCTTTAAAATATATTTAAATACGTTTCTTATCTGGATATAAAAAAGTTCCTTATTTATTTTTTGAACGTTGGCAACATCACCAGTTTTATACACTAACATGCATTTTCATAATTTTAAAAGCACCTTCATGCTATTTGGGAGAAACTACTACGTAAAACATTTCGTAATCTTATATGAAAACTATTATGTAAAGCATTTCTCTATTGTAAAGAAAAAGTTACGTCAGGTGGGAAGCGTAAACAATAAAAAAAAAAATAATGGGAAGTGAATGCATTAGAATTAATATTTGTTATTTTAATTATGTGAAGCACCATGCAGGGAACAATAACGGTCTTTAAAAAATACTATAGTATGTTAATAAAGTTTCATTAATAAAAAAAAAAAAAAAAAAGGAAAAATTTATATAGTTGTATGATAATGCAGCATTTATATATTTGTCTTGTCAGTAGTGTGAATATATTATAGAATTTTAATGTCATGCATAAAAAAATTCAAAAATTTATTTATATTTAAAAACTGGATCAATAAGTATTTTTATTAATAGAAGTCAATATATTTTCAAATCGTCAAATAGATTTCACGAAATAGATTTTGTAAATCATTTTACTCATTGACCTTGAGGAAAAAAATCAAATTTTCAACTCTGTTCAACGATTGTTGAGCAACAGAAAGGTATATGTGCCTTTTACTCAGTAAAAATTAAATAAATTATTGAAGTTTAAAAAACTATTACTACATATATGTATTACTAATCGATAAAAAAAATTCAATTATTTTAAGGAACAGGTAGAGTTTAGTTTGTAAAATATCCTCCTTGAAACATTACTAGAATTCTTTCTGTGATGTTATGTTAAAGTTATTGCATACATCAGTTTTGCTTATTAAAATTGGAATAATCTTCAAAATATTGTTACTATATTACTTTTTACAGGACACTTGAAACGCTAGAAAATAAGTGATATATGTGTATATAAATTAGAGTAACACTAAAAGTTTACTAAATGCAATAAGAAGTTACATAAAAATGTGACAACTCATACTGTTATCTTTCAAATAATTATATATTATGGCCCCATACTTTACCCATGTTTTAATATGATATTGCCTCAATCTGAAATCTGTAGTGTTAGCAAAAACACATGAGTAGAAAATATAATTTACCAAAGTGAATACTGATTGATGAAGATGAATGTTTAATGAAAATATATGACTTCATTGCTATTTCAGCTGTTTACACCACTATTGCTGTGGATACTGAACTTGGTTAATGTTATCGTAATATAATGACTGTCTTCATAAAACATGTTTAGTCTGTTTATGACTGATATAGTGACTGTTCATAAAAAACATGTTTATGTTTATTAGTTTATATTCCCATTGCTTCAGAATGTAATCTTTGCAATATATAGATTAACATAATTTAAGATACAATGTGTATTCTGAGGCAAGGAGAGGCTGATTACTTATGCATATTTGCAAAGAGAATACATAATATAAAAAGATGTGTGGGTGGATGTCTGTATGTTCCAGAATAGTTAAAGTAATAATTTATAGTCATTAATAGTAACAATTTAAGCGTAATTAAATCTTTAGCTTTTTTTTTTTGAATTTATTATTTTTATCAGTTGCGTAATTCAAAAATCTCTAAATAATTGCCATTAGCTATTTACTAATCAAATAAAAATTATTTTTATTGTTAAATTGAAATTTCATTTGGACCGTCTGGGATCATCTGATGGTGGGTGGATATTTAGCACTGACGTCACATGGATAGCTACTTTCAATGGGTGTTTTTGTTGTATTTAAAAATTATCTTGAAATTGAAAAGAAGTTTTTGAAATTGATGTGAATCCCTTATGCTTTAAATGATTCAACTGCATTCGCATTTTAAATTTTTTTACACAGATTTTTATAATTTTTCCCTTTTCAATTATTTGTTTTATTTTTTTTTTTTTTTTACATGTTTTATCAGTTGAATTTTATGTTTTTCTAAAAACATTTATTTTCAAAGATTAAAAATATTTTATTTTCTGTACTTGTTTGGGCCATGTCTGCTAATTGCATGAGACTGAAATCTGGCATTAATCATTTCATCTTCTGTTCAAATAACATATTTACTCATGATAAACTAATTCACATATGTAGACATTTCATTTTTAATTTATTTTTTGTAAAAACAAGATTTAATTTACAATTGCAATTCATCTTGCCCAGGTACGGTTATTGTTCTCAAGAGAAACAATCAGAATTGCAAAGCAATCTTTTCGTTTATTATTAGGTAGACTAATATCTTAACAAATTGAATTTCAAACTGATAAATCCTCAGGTGTAATTTGAAAGAAAAAAAGAAATGACAATTGACCAATGTAATTTGAAAAAAAAAAGAAATTGAAAAGAATTGTAATTTCTAAATCATTAATATCTTCTAAACTTCATTTCATTTAAACATTTTAAACTGAAAGAAAAAAGAAATTGAAAAGAATTGTCATTTCATTGTAATTTGAAAGAAAAAAGAAATTGAAAAGAACATCATTTGTAATTTGAAAGAAAAAAAGAAATTGAAAAGAATTGTAATTTGAAAGAAAAGGCCAAAGAAAAATTTATGAAAGAATTGTAATTTGAAAGAAAATGCCACGGAAAAATTATGAAAGGAAAATGTATTGTAAGCAAGAATAATATATTTGTGACAAACCATTTTGACTTTAAATGGTAGAAAAAGAATGAAATGACCATAAAGAGAAAAATAGCATCAATTAAAAATGATACCACAGAAATTTCTGCAGTGCATTCATTTGATTAAATTTTAACAGTCCAGGGAAGGTTTATAAAAATATACTAATCTTAACAATTTGTGGAAAAAATCACTTTTTATTCTTTCAATAATCTACATGATTAATTTAAATAATATTTTCTATTATAACGCATTTTTTTAAATGGCAACTTCTGCTATTCAAAATAATAAATTTAAACTTCCATTTTATTAAGAAATAATTTTTTTCTAGAATGCAAAAAAATGATAAAAGTTAATACTTTTAAATATCTGGTTTTCACTGAAATTGATTCATGCGAATTTAAATCATGAAATATTAATCTAAAGACTTTTCATTTATTTCAGTAAAAAATTCTTAGATAACAAATAAAAACAATTCTAATATACTATTATATGTTTTTATTTCCCCTATTTTTAATACAAAATTTAAAATGTAGCAATTTTTTTTAAATTTAAAATATTTAAATTCTACTGTTTTAAAGATAAACACAAAATGAATTTATCTCTTAAACAAAGCAATTATAGTTTTTCATTTATAATAATTGTTGTAAAGAATCTATATTATAAATCAAACTTTCCTTCCGATTTCAGTTTAATGTGTCTATGTCTAAAATATTTGGAATAATCAAAATTATATCAAAAGTTGTTCTAATTTATAAATAAAATAATTATAATAAGAAAATCTGGTTAACATAAAATAGATTTTTGTAGTTTTTTAATTGAATTGTTATATTATTATAGCTTTTTCTTAACAGAAAATATATTTTAATGTTTAAATTACAATCAAGATATTTTATAGGCGATAATTTCCAAACATTATAATATTTTAGCTAATAAAAGTAATAAAACAGTTATTGTTGTAATAATTAATTGTTGTATTGCTGTAATTTTACACTGAAAGAAAAATCTATTATTTCGATTTTCATTGCCTTCTTCATGACTACTACTACTACTACTACTACTACTACTACTACTACTACTACTACTACTACTACTGCACAATACCATACCATACATTGGTTCGGGAAGGATAAAGAGTAAATTTGTGTGGGCACACAATGAAGATAGGGGGAAAAGTTAGGAACGATAGGGAAAAAAAGGGGGTCGACAATGAAGAGGGACAATTATCAAGAAAGAATGGAAGAGACAAGGGGCAAAAGAAAAAAGGTGTGGGCGGGAAATTAAGGGTGAAGGAAAGTTTTCGCAAAAAAATTTTGGCAATTCAGTGACTTAACAATCGAGATAATATTTTCCATAAAACAGTAGCATAAATATAAGAACCTAACTTATTATTATAGAATCCAAGAACCAAGAGAAAAATATTGATATGCGAAACTACATAGAAATATAACATTTACAGTAAACATAGTTTGGTAAAAATTTGAAATGCTTTACAATACAATACACACACTATTTAAAAATGCATAAATCAAAAAGAAGGAATATTCTTCATAGCAATTAAAATGTATAGAATAATGTTTAAAAAGTGGAATAGCAGCTAACAAATTTAGTGTATGAATTAGTTGATGAAACCAACACTACATAATTAAGAATGATAGAAGTCTAAAAGACTTTAAAATTTTCGAGCTGGAAAGACATGTTTAAAAAGGAAAAGTGCATAAATAAATAATTGGTTTTCCTTAAATATATAAATATTAGGAAATATACAAATTAAAAACTGATTTGTATAAAAAAATGATTTTCTTTTAAAAATTCATTATCTTTATTTACTTGTTTTATTTTCTTATTTTATCTATGGATTTAACTTTTTATTTTTATGCAATTTTATTTTCCCAACCTACTATCGTTAATTATGCAATCACACAAATTAAGCATTTAAATATTAATTTTGATGAGAAGACATTATATCTCTTGCCACTAAGACGTTTCGCTCAATTGAGTTTTTCAACGATGAATATTCCCAAGTATTTAAGAATTTTTTTCCTTTGATGGGGTAATTTCCCCATTTGATGAAGAGCCCTCTTGAGAGCTTTCCGATGACAAGGCTATTCGTTTTTCTTTGTAGATATAGATAGCTGGTGTTTATCGATCCAAACTTTAACTTTATGTAGTGATACCTTAGAAAGTTTTCCACGTGCATGTCTAGATTGCTTTTTGAGAACAATACTTCTACAATATTTACCAATTCCACTTTACAATTTATCTATAAGATCTGTAATACATTATTTTCTACAGTCAATTAATAGCCTGTGAAGTTCCAGTAGTTCCTGCACTCCAACACCCACGTCTTTCATATTAAAAGCTTATAACTTTTCCAATATTTGCCGTGGTTTCAAAGATTCATTGTTCAATCCAATATTGAATACTCTGTAATAGAAAGACACATTAAAAAACGCAACTCTCTTGAATCACTACTCCAGGAAACACTAAAAAGAGTTGCGATTGCCAGTGAAGGAGACTCACTAATATCTCCCAGACAAAGGCTTTCATTGTGAACATGAAGTTTTATTTGACTTTGACAATTGTGTTCAACTAAAGTGTTTCATTATTCCAAAAATTCAAAAATGGAAGAAAATCCAAAGATAAATTAGAATGGATTATTAAAAGATCCTTGATATTGGACAAAAAATAATATTTTGGGCGCAAATGAATAGTTTAAAGAAAACATCAATATCTTATTTGACATTTAAGTCCATCAGACGAATCATTAATAATAGTTTTTATCTTTGTAGTTGTTTGATGGCAGGAAAATATATTAGTTCAGCATATAAGATTTATTTCTTTCAGAATGAAATTTTTATTATTTCTTTTATTAATTTTTTTTTTTTCTTAAAATTATTTATGATTGATGTAATTTTGGTAAACATTACGTTTCATTTATAGATAGATTTAGTTTAA
This sequence comes from Caerostris extrusa, assembly GCA_021605095.1. Lineage (NCBI taxonomy): Eukaryota > Metazoa > Arthropoda > Arachnida > Araneae > Araneidae > Caerostris > Caerostris extrusa. Next base: position 49,495 of record BPLR01010924.1, read on the forward strand.
TATGCAATTTGAAAATCATCAGTTATATAATTTTTAAGATTACATGGCACTTTACGAAAAACTGATATACTGGCTAAGAAAGGAACTTTGATAGTGCAACGCATTTATCGACAGCTTTCATTTCATACGATTAAATTGTTTGTTACCTTGACTTCTTAAGACAATTCTTAAGCAAGATACGATTCAACGCGCTATAGATAAGAGATAAATAATTTACTTCATCCTTCACCTTTTTATAATTTATCCAATGTTGACGAAGCCTTTTCTTACATGTAAAAAAATGACAGTACTAGAGAACTCAGATAAGATTTCAAATTTTGTATTTGTATTTCTTTTCGCACATCCGAACAAAAATAGTGAAGTCACAATACATTATCGGTTTAAGTATTTCCGCAGTCGTCTCAATACAGTTTCATAAAAATTCGAAATGTTGCAGAATCTCGATAAAACGGATCCTATTCTAGAAAAGAAACAGAATAAAAAAGACATCTGCTGGAATGTTTTGTCCTTTTTTTCTTACGTATAAAGTCTTTTTACAGATTTTATTTAAAAAAGAAATCCCAAAACGCAGAATCCGGTTTTTATTTCTTTATTCTATCGCCATTTTGTATGGAATTCTGAACCGATGCGATATATCGATACTCAGTCTGTAACTTACAACGTTACAAGATCCATATTTTGGGATTTATTTAAACTAGAACAGAAAAAGCCTGGGGAACTATCGAGCGAAAAATAGTGAAGACTTTCCCAATATTTTACTCTCTATTCAATGGAATAAAATTTATAATCGCCAAACTATTTTGTATTCCCAAGTTTCTATGATTTCGCAATGGCCGTTGTATTGAAATGTCATACGAATATTGAAAACATTATGACTTTGGTAGAAAAACCTAAGTTTTGGAACAATATACAGCATCGATTTTCCCACACTCCGTGATAAGGAATACAAATTTGTTCTATCAAAAAGTTGAAATTGCATAATAGAATTAGAAATTTCTTTCTTACTTCGTCTTGTTCAGAGTAGATGTTATTTTTTAAAATTAGTTTTTCTTTTTATGCGCAAAAATATTATTTTGAAACATTTAAACTCATTTATAATACAATAAACTAAATTGCTTGTTAACTTGGCTATTAAGAAAATTCTTAAACAAGGTATGATTCAACGTGCTATAGATAAGAGATGGAGAATTCTGGGGAGAAGAGATAACTATTCCCAGTTTTCCAAGAAAGACAGCGGTGGCTCTATTTATTCATTTGACTTGTCATGACTGTTTACGTGACCATCTCTGTAGAATTGAATGGTGGATTCCCCAAACTGTGTTGTGTGACACCAGTCGGCCTATGACTTTGAACATTTTAATGATTGTAGTACACTTTCTCAGCTCGAGGGCATGATCAAAAAGTACTGGAGAGCCCGTGAAGAAATGGCGTAGGCGTTAATGTTTAGCTTTTGTAAGATAACATCATAAGTTTTACAAAATATATTTTTAATGAGAGCGTTTTTTATCAGTTATGGCTTTGAAAAATTCCATTATTTTCAATATATGTACAAAAAACTGTTTATATAGAGAAATTGTTATATTGCTTTTTAAAATTAAATCGAAAGAATGTTTTTTCGTGGTAAAAAATTGTTTATAATCATTAAAATCCTTCTTCGAACTGCAAACATCACTAATATCTTAATAATAAATGGTTTAAACGCACCCTATTTATATAGACCAAAGATTTCTTATTCGAATCTTAATATTTTCTTTTTTATATTCCATTTAACCATAATCAAAATTGTTTATATACGAAGAAATTTTTCAAATTCTCTATCCTACTCTTAAATCCTACTATTAAAAACAACTTTATTTCTTATATTATAAATAAAGAATCGATGTTTTAATTCAATTAAATAATTATGTTTCTAATTGCTAAAAAAAATTTAAATGCGCTTGAAGAGTAATTGCTGTTTTGTTATTAAGTTTGATTAAAAACCCGCAACAGATCGTAGTCACATTTCATAACAGTAATCTAATCGAATAACAACCAGCACATAAATTACTGAAACCACATCCAGCTGAAGTGACAACTTCCAATTTTCTGCACTAATCAATTTAATATGTTTTATTCAGTTTCAAATCCAAATGCCGACGTCCATCCCTTGTTTACCGTGCGTTAAATGCCTTTTCCATAACAGGTCCCGTCCAAGCGGACGGCATTAATTGCGAGAGACGTCCCCGTTACTCGACAAAGCCATTAAATACTTAGCATTTAATAGAAACTGGCTGCACCTCAAATTGTTGGTCTCTGGTGGATGAAACAGATTTCTGGTGCGTCTATCAATATTTTCAGCTACTGTGCTTGGTCAGAATCAAAAGTAATTAAATTATCTCGTTTCATTGAATTGAATTTGTTGTAAATGCTCATTAGTGGTTGAGCATTTTAGGCAAAATTTACAAAAGTTTTGAAAACGAATTTAGTGTTCATTATTCAAATGAAGCAAGAAAATGTTTAGTGATATTGTGTATCTATTTATATCTTAATTTCTATTTATTGGTTTACAGCCATGTGAGATTGCTGCACTCACGAGACTATTGCTGAAATGATATCCATTCTAAAAATTAAAATAATTTTTTTTTTTAAATAATGTCATCCTAAAATTACGACCAATCTTTAAAAGGATTTGCATCCTAAAAATTACAACCATTGCTCTAAAAGGATTTGCATCTTAAAATTACAGCCATTATACTAAAATTATTTGCACCATTGACCATTTCTAAAAGGGACACATTTGGCCAACATTTTTGACTGAATAGGCAGGTGTATTTCTGCCCGTTTTAAAAGGTAGCCCCTTGTGATTTCGTAAATAACGCCGTGTGTTAATTAAGGTCTGCCGCAAACCGGATGCTTTAGATTCTTCGTAGACTCGAGAACTGTATATATATATATATATATATATATATATATATATATATATATATATAAAAATGCTTGCAAATAAAAATTAAAGTATTCCCATGAACCTGAAGGTGGTACTCTTCTTGAAGCCCTTATTGGTCTAGTATATCCCGTGGCGTTACAATAATCATTAAAATCCTTCTTAGAACAGCAAGCATCAATAATACATTAATATTAAATTGTTTGACCATATCATATTTATATAGACCAAAGTTTTTTTCTTTTCGATTCGTAATATTTTCTTTTTATATTTCATTTCATCATTCTCAAAATTTTTTATATGCGAAGGAATTTTTAATATCTCGTTTGATTTGAAGAATTTCTACCCATTGATATAAATTGTTTATATTGATATAATATAAATCCATCTTTTGCATTAATATAACTTACTACACTGAATTTTACAGCATGAATAAATATTTTAATGATTTTGTTACTATCCAAGTATTAAAAATATACTTTATTTCATTATCAATAAGGATCGATATTTATCTTCAATTAAAAAGTTTTTTTTAAGGATTTTTAAATGTATTTGAAAAGTTATTATACAGAATTTTTCTCTTATTACTCAGCTTGATTTAACACCCCAACAGATCGTAGTCACATTTAATAACAGTTAACAACCTGCACACAAATTACTGAAACCACATCCAACTGAAGTGACAACTTCCAATTTTCTGCACTAATCAGTTTAATATGTTTTATTCGGTCTCAAATCCGAATGCCGACGTCCATCCCTGTTTACGTGCGTTAAATGCCTTTTCCGTAACAGGTCCCGTCCAAGCGGATGGCATTAATTACGAGAGACTCGACAAAGTCATTAAATACTTAGCGTTTAATAGAAACTAGCTGCACTTCGAATTGTTGGTCTCCAGTGGATGAAACAGGGTTGCTGGTGCCTCTATCAATATTTTCAGCCACTGTGCGTGCTCAGAATCAAAAGTAATTAAGTTATCGCGTTTTATCGAAGTTGAGTTTTATTGTAAATGTTCATTAGTGGTTGAACATTTTAAGCAAATGTTACAAAAGTTTTGAAAAAGAATTTAATGTACATTATTTAAATGAAGGTTAAATAAAAATAAATGTTTAATGTTAATTTGCAGCTACTTTTTCGTAATTTCAATTTAGTTATTTGGTTAGAGCGAAGTGAAATTGCTACATTCATACGATTATTGCTGGAGTGATTTTCATCCTAAAATTAAAAATTATTCTTTTAAAATGGTGTCATCTTGAAAGTACAACCATTTTTCTAAAATGATTTGCATCTTAAAATTCAGCCATTTTTCTAAAATGATTTGCATCTTAAAATTCAGCCATTTTTCTAAAATGATTTGCATCCTAAAATTACAACCATTGTTCTAAAAGGATTTGCATCCTAAAAATTAAAACCATTGTTCTAAAATGATTTGTATCTTAAAAATTAAAACCATTGTTCTTAAGGGGACATAGCACTTTTCCAAATTTTTTTTTTATTTTAAGAATAATTACAAAAGTTGTGACTGCATTTTTTTAATATTCTTTTTAAAAACCCATTTTAAAAAATAAAATCTTTTCAACTTTCACATTTAATTAGGTTGCAGTGGGACATCCTAGTATGGTGTGATTATAGGACACATTATAATTTGGATTGTTAGTTTTAAACTTACCACAGTTTCCTTCATATCCGGTGACCGTACATACATCATGAGGGTCTTTGGAAAGAAAATCTCTCAGCTATCCGCTGTTGTTTGCATCCTTAGACTAGGATGGCTGGAAGTCCTATATGGCTAGGAGTATGCTACATCCAATCACGTTACATATGGAAGTACTGAGTGGCTCCTTATTGCATTCTTCTGCAAGCCAGATGGCTGTGCCACTGCGCGAGAAGATTGCCAATGAATTTTACTGTATTTTCAATATGATTTGCGACTTATAGCATTAGAAAAACTCTTTAATTATTCTTTCTTATCCCAGTGAAATGAATATGTTTGCATATGATAAATAGGAATACGTGAGCGATTTCAATTTTTTTAAAATCAGTTTTGATTCCTAGTAATTTAAGAAATGTAGTGAGATTTTGCCTTTAAGTGCATCATTGTCTCCAGTTTATTTCTTTTTCACTTATTGCATCTGCTAAACAATAAACCACCACCTAATACTATACAAATATACAAATTATATACAAACGATGATAACTGCTTTTTGTTTAAAAGAAAATGTTTTTAAGACATAAAAGTTTCCTTCCGATAATGTTGTTTGAAAAAAATAAGAACAATAAAAGTATTGTTCTTGTCCCAATAAATATAAAAACGCATTCTTTTTTGTCCTCACACATTGTTTTAAAACTATGTAATAGTGTTTGAAAAACCATTAAGAGCTGTTTTGAGGGAAAATATTTTTCATTACAGAACATGAACTGTGTTTTTAAAAAACCATTAAAGATATTTATGGGTTTATCTTTTTTTTTCGTTACTAACTGCAAATAAATGAAAACATTAAGTCCCTATATTTTCTTTTTCGGTTATTTATCCAGCAAAAATTGGTTATTGTTAAAACATATACTTTCTTTATATATATTTAAAAAAATACAAAGAAGTATTTAATTAAATGGAACTGAAATTAATAGCCTGACGGTGAAATTATTTTGCAAGGACATTTATTCAAAGTAAAGAATGGATTCAAGGCAAGAATTTAATAAGAGCTTTTTTTCCATGTATCAATAAAAGCATCCATTACTTTTGAAGTAAAATAATTTCATTTCAAATTACTCTACAATAACTGAATTAACTTTTGAATCGTATTTTTGAAAACTGACTTAAACCATCAGTGTAACTCATGTATTAAGATAGAAAAAAATCTTTTCAGATTTTCTGATGAAAACCATGATATGATTAAACTATTACAACAAAATTATAAAGTTTAAAATGCAATTATAAAAGTAGAATTTAATTTTAAGTGTTTTTTAATATCTTTTATACCAGATATGAATAGGAATATGTTTGTTTAATTGCAAGAAAAAATTTTCATGTTAAAATTTTAAATTCTCCTAAATTCATTATTCTTTTAGATTCAATTGTATTAAAGATAAAAGAAAATAAAAGAATTGTATTTAATTTTACATTAAAAAAATCTTTAAAATCTTGAATAATTTTTAATTTTTTATACTTTTTGATACCATTTTTCTTAATTTTTATTTATTTTTCAAGTACATTTATATAAGTTTCTTATCCGGAGATAAAAAAAAATTCTTTATTTTTTTATACACTAACATGCTTTTCATTAATTTTAAAGCACCATTGTATTATTGGGAGAAATTTTAACAACGTGGAACTTACTACATATAAACATTTTTCTACGCTTATGGTAACATAGAAAAAAAAATTACGCTATGCGGAAAATGAAAAAAAATAATAATAATAAATAAATAAAACCTGTGAAATGAATGCATTAGAATATGAAGAATCGTAGTCTGTTGATTAATATATTTAATTATGTAGACCACCATTTAGGAACGGTTTTAAACAGTGCTATAAACGCTGATAAAGTTTCATTAACGAAAAAAACTCATCAAAATTTTTAGAAAAATTTCCATAGTTGTATGAGGATGCAGCATTTATGTTTTATCTTGACAACAGGATGAATATATTATAGAATTTTAATGTCTTGCAGAAAAAAATCATGTATATATTGGAGCAATAGGTATTTTTATTAATAAAAGTTAATGGATTTTCAAATCATCAAATAGATTTCACAAAATAGATTTTGTAAGTCATTTACTCAGTGACGTTGAGAGCGAAAGAAACCCATTTTTCAACTCTGTCCGGTGATTGTTGAACAACAGAAAGATATATGTGCCGTTTACTCAATCAAAATTAAATCAATTATTGAAGTTTAAAAAACTATTACTATATAGACTTATTACTAATCAATAAAATTCAATTATTTGGAAGAACAGGAAGAGACTAGATCGTAAAATATCTGCCTTCAAACCTTACTGGACTTCTTTCTGTGAGGTTATGAAATATCAATTTTGCATATTAAAATTGTATAATCTTCAAAATATTACTGCTATATTGCTTTTTACGGGACACTTGAAACGTTTGAAAATACGTGGAGAAATTAAAGTAACACTTAAAAGTTTACGAACTGCAATAAGTAGTCACATAAAAATGTGGTAACTCATACTGTTGTCTTTCAAATAATTACATATGTTATTTCTCCATACTTTATTCATGTTTTAATATGATATTGCCTTAATCTGAAATCTGTAGTGTTAGAAAAAACACATGAGTAGAAAATATAATTGATCAAAGTAAATACTGATAGATGAAGATGAATATTTAATGAAAATATATGACTGCATTGCAATTTTAGCTGTTTACAGCACTATTGCTGTGGATACTGAATTTGGTTAATTTGGTTTGAATCGTAATATAGTGACTGTCTTCATAAATTGGTTTTTATTGAACATGCTTATAGTCCCATTGATTCTGAATGTAATCTTTGCAATTTATAGATTAACATGATTTAAGATACAATGTGTATTCTAAGGCAAGGCAAGGCTGATTATTTATGCATATTTGCAAAGAGAATACATATATAAAGAGATGTGTGGGTGGATGTCTGTATGTTCCAGAATAGTTTAAGTAATAATATAAGCATCATTAATATTATGGCTTAATTATTATTTTTATCAGTTGCGTAGTTCGAAAATCACGAAATAATTGCCATTAGCTATTTATTAACCAAATAATAAATATTTTTATTGTTAAATTGAAATTTCATTTAGACCGTCTGGGACCATCTGATGGTGGGTGGGTATTTAACGTTGACGTCAATTGGAGTTTTATTTGTATTTAGAATTTATTATGAAATTAAAATAGAAATTTTTTAATTTTATGTGAATCTGTTATGCTTCAATCGTTTTTTTTTTTTATATAAACTTAACAAAATTTCTTTTTATTTATACAAATAGGTTGAAAATATTTGAACAATATTAAAATAAATTAGGGTTTGAAAAAGTATACTCTATTTTAACTTCATTAGTTTATCGTTAATGAATTGACTTCATATTTTATTTGGGTCTAATTAATTGGAATCTCCTAGAGATTTCAAAAATGGAGACCTACATATAACAGCTACTGAGTGTATCTCAGAAATTTAAAGTAATAGATTTTTTGTAGCTCATGACAAAAAAAGTTTTAAATATTTTGTGAATATTTTTCTAAAGGAAGTTAGCAGATCTAGTAATACATTATAAATAAGTTAATAGCGGATTAATAGCTGATCAAAAAGCAAAGAATTTTAACAATATTCACTAGCATCACAGACAGATAATCCAACATAACTTCATATCCAATATCCACTCTCGAGTGTAAAATGATTTGTCTTGTAACTACTTCAAGTGAATAAGTTTTTAATCTTAGAATTTGCATTTAAAATTAAAGAATTTAGATTTTATACTGAGGAGCCTAAGTGTCCGAGTGACTAGAGCCTGGTACTCGGTGCCACAGGTTTCGGGTTCGAGTCCCGGCGGCGCCATGAATGTTTGTAGTGGTTCGAATACACTTTAAACCGTAGGTACCGGTCTAATAGGATCGTAGAGCGTTGTGGGGGTATTGATACTGTGGCTTATCCTCAAGCTACACGCACCTCCTGGGTCGTGCTAAGAGAGTAACATCGGTGCAGTGTTTGCCTTAAGGCATCCAAGACAAGTGTCTAAGTGTTTGCCAGCTGCGTTAAAAAAAAAAAGGTTTTACACTGAAAGAAAAATCTATTGATATGATTTTCATTGGCTTCTTCATGACTACTACTATTACTGCACCACACCATACCACACCACACCACACCACCACTGCACCTAAAGCTGGGACGCCCCTTTACGGTTCTGGAAGTTTATAAAAGAGTAAATTCGTGCGGGCACACAATGAAGATAGGGGAGAAAGTTAGGAAAGAGAGAGAAAAAAAAAGGTGGCGACAAAGAAGAGGGACAATTATCAAGAAAGAATGGAAGTGACAAGGAGCAAAAGAAAATACAAGCTGTGGGCGGGAATGAAGGGGGAAGAAGATTTTTCGCAAAAGTCACTTTTGGCGTTTCAGTAACTGAACAATGGATATATTATTTACCAAAACACAGTAGCATAAGTATAAGAACCTAAGGAAATAAAGAATCCAAAAACAACATAAAAAAAAAAATTTATAAATGAGACTAATAATGAGATAATATTTACTGTAAACATAGTCTGGAAAAAATTTGAAATGTGCTGAAATACCATTTAAAAATACATAAATCCAAAGGCACGAAGGAATATTCATCATAGTAATTAAGATGTATAGAATAAACGTTAAAAAAGATGAATAGCAGCTAACAAATTTTGTGTAAACATTAGTTGGTGAAAATCGATAAATTAAGAACAATGGAAGCATAAAAGACTTCAGAATTTTACAGCTGGAAAGGCTATGTTATGCTTTCCTATTTTTGAAAAGGAAAAGTGCATAATTAGTTCCGCATAAAAATACAAATGTTAGGAAAAGTAAAAATTAAAAACTGATTTTTCTTTTAAGTAAATGAAAATGATTTTTTCTTCTATTTTCCTACATTACCTGTAGTTTCTAGACTTTTATTTTTATGCGATTTTATTTTAATAGCCTACTAACATTAATTATGCAATCCCACAAATTAAGTATTTAAATATTAATTCTGATGAAGAGACACTATGTCTCATTGGAACTCTGCAAATGGTGCGCCATTTGCCAATTGCCACTGAAGTGTTTCGCTCAATTAATTTTTTCATCGATGAATGTTCTCAAGTGTTTAACGAATTTTTTTCTCTCGATGGGGTAATTTTCCTACTTGACGAACGGTCCTCTTGAGAGCTTTCCTATGGCAAGGTAATTCCTTTTTCTTTATATTAGATATAGATAGCCGGCGTTTATCGATCCAAACTTTAAATTCCTGTAGAAAGTTTTTCCAAGTTCATGTCTAGTAAGAGTTTTAATGGCAAATACAAAGTAATTTGCAAAGACTTACAAATATACTGCTGGAGGCCATTGATTATTAAGAACCTTATGGGCTGCAAGATTACATATTATCAGCCCACTACTTGAGGACAGCTGTTTGTTTGTTCCCAGATTACTAGAACTTCACTAGTTCAATTGTTAGTTATAAATTACTATTTGTTTAATCAATATACTTAAGCATTTAAAATAGTTTTTGTAACATCGATAGGTTGAAGTACTTAGTTTATTTTATTTCGGATTGAATTATATTTAATGTTGTCATATTAACCCTTAATATCTATTGAAATAATTATTACGTGTATTGTGCATCATTAGCGAACTCCATCGTATATCGATGGATCTACCTATACGAAATCCATACAGCTTAATATTAAATTTATTTTTCTTGAATTTTAAATTTTAATCTTTGAGTTAAAAGTGAGGGATAATTGAACTATGATCTGCTGCTTCTTTATCTTTCTTCAGAAATAGGAGCACCACCCCTAATTTAAAAGAATTCGGGATACATGCAACTGTAAACATTTATTGAAGAGTTTACGGAGGACTTCTGGAAAATAGACAATAATATTGAGAACTTGATTGTCTATGCTATCAAATCCAGGAACTTTCCCTTTTGGAAGCGCTTGTAACATTTTGTTAATTTCTTCTCTTTTAAAGGAAGGTTCTTTAATAGTTAATTTCCGGACAAGAGGATTGTGACGATGGGATGAAGACAAGAGAAAGTTTCTTGATAACTGATGAGATTTTTTTTTCTAAAAGTTCTTAGCAATTTCTTTGCAATTCCCACTTCCTGATTCATCTACAGCTTTAAAGATTTGCGATGGAGGAAAGAAAGTTTTAACTGTGGTCTTAAAAGATTTTCCAAAAGGGGTACCTGATTCTGAACAGAATTTTCTCCAGGCTTGACGCTATGGAAGGATAATTTCTTTTTTAGACATTGTTCTTGTTTTGCAGTCAATCGAAATAAAATTTTCTTTTTCATCTATTTCCAATTATTGCACTTTTTTCTAAGAGCATTTAATTGCCTTTTTTCTTACTTCCACTTGTGGACTTCACTAAGTAAAAGGTTTATTTTTTACTATAGTTTTGATTATATACTGTATGCTTTAAAGATGCTTTTTTGAAGAATAAGAGTAGTTAATTTTCATTGACATCCATTCCTGACATTATTCAATCCATAAATAAGTTTGGGAATGTTAGAAATGAAGGTTTAAAGATGTTTTTGTGTTCTTGAATGGAGTTTTAAATCGTTTAAGTGTAATAGTTTTCCATTTAGAATAAAAAAAATATTTAGCTAACTCGCAAAATAGGAGCCGTTGGCATTTGATAATTTTTGTGCCGCCTAGTACTGTTTTATTTGTCTAGAACTTACGAGATTTTCTTCGAATACCGGAATGTTGTAGATCAATTTTAAACAGTTAGTTTTACTAAGCGCTGTCATAACGTTCGTTATCAGTATTTAATGCACTTGACGATTCCTTCGTACCTTGTCTGCTGACATGCATGGTGATTCATCAAAGATTTCTTCTGGAATTTGAAATAAATTGAAAATTATGGAATGGTGTATGTTAGAAAGGTTGATCGTCAAGAAATATGTGTCTTACTTGTGGAAATGATATGGTTCTAACAGTCATAAAATAAATCTGACAGATATATGTGGAGATGAGCAAAATTTAATGGTTTAGCACAAAATGTTAAGAGATCCATTCTTTAAAATTAGTGGTTCTCTCAGTCAAATAAGAGTTTGTACGATATGAGATTGAATGTGCGTATACCGCGATTTATTGGAAGGGGTTTTGTCAATATATCTGCATGAATGTTTCATGAAAAAGAAATCGCTGTTTGGTGACCGTCAATCATGATTTTCTTATGAGGGTTAAGTACATGTTTCTTTGAAATTCAAAATTTTCAGCAGTTTTCTTTGTTTTTGTCAAATTCTGCTTCGTGAAATCAAGCTATCATGACAGGGCTGCAATTCAGTTCAATTATAATCGCAACCCGTTATTTGGCGCCCTTTAGAGAAAAGATTTTATTGACACCAAATCCCTACGGCCCTTATTTTGCGATTTTACCAATTGCCTTTAATCACACAGAGTTTCATTCTCCAGAACTTCTCAATCACATCTGGAGCCAACTCTGCTTTAGAAACCAGAGTAAGATCTAGCCATCCTTTACTATTGCGGTGCAGGAAAATTGGCTCTAATTCTTTATTCTTTAAGGAATATATGTTATTTAATACTAAATTTGTTGTCGTTAAATTTCTCTACTAACAAATATCTTGTGTCTTCAGAATTGTAGCGCAAACTTAGGTTATAATTCATTGAAGTTTGCTGCAATAAATATTTACTCATTTTCGATCGAAAAATGTAATTATTTATTTTATTTAAAGTCGTTTGTAGGCTATTGTAAGGAGAACAGTATCCTGAAATTATAGTAAAAAGTTGATTATTACACATTTTTATTGCCACTACATTCATGTTTGTCCCCAAAACAATCGACAGTTGAATGCTTGGCAGATCAGCAATGCCTGCTTTTCCATTTTGGCACAAAGTTTCCAAATTCCAGATATTTTTGAGTTCTGTTATTTTTTTGTCCTAAGGGACCTACTTTGACCTATTTTGGACACGAATTAAATCTGTTTTAAATCTTTGAACTTTTGAATATTTTATTCAATAAAATTGTTGTTGCTTTAGCTTTACTTAGGTTAATTTATGCAATCTAAGTTAAAGGAATTATAATTTCTAAAATTTGTAAACGGTACCGTGATACTGTGCGGTTCATATCTGATTACACTATGCTTTCCAAAATTTGAGTTTTATTCATTTTTATTGATTTGTTAGTCTTTAAAAATAAACAGAAAAAATTTTGTTTTAAAAAAAGATTTTTATATGCTTCGATTTCTTTTATATAATAAGGACAATTTTCCTCACCAACTGATGTCCGGAATCGAAGTTCGTTCTTTTTTTTAACATTAGCATCATGGCAATTTATGCAGCAGTGCTCATTTGAAAAGCAATTATGTGAACTATGTTTGATGAGCAAAAGGTGCAGTCAAGACTTTTTTTTTACTCTCATATTGTATATAAGCAAGTTAATAACTAATTCGCCTTCTTTTATGAGAATTATGAAAGCCGCTAGTGAAGTTGCCACTATAGATTGGTTGCAATCTTGTTTTCTTCCTTTGTATTTGAAAGACATTTTGAATAAACGTTTTTTTGTCATTTGTTGCATTTTCTAACGGTTCTTGTGGTGCATTATCATTAACATGTTTCAGTGCATTATAAATTATTATTTTTTGGGAGCATTTGATGCGGATTTTTGTGCCTTATCTTTCCTACAAGCATTTCTGATTTATCTAATGTTTGCAATAGTTTTTAGAAATCTTTTCATTCAGCACAGTTCACGACAAGTCCTTTGTTGGGAATACATCTAGCAGACTTAATTCTTATTTTATTTTCGAAAGATTGAAAGACTCATTCAATATATCTCTTTCTGATCCTTCTTTTTGACTGAAGAAAATGTCTGTATTTGTCTTAGAATATAGAACCACTGTATGAAAAAGCTTAGGTTTACTTTTTAAAGTTTATACTTACGTACGAGATGTATTTGGATCAAGAAGAGATTTTTATTTACGAAAAGTTCAAGTGTGCTACGAAATTTATATCCGTAAGTTCTTTAGTCAGAATTTAAATTGTAACGCGAGCCGATTTTCTCATTCTCATTTCATTTTTATTTCGATTTGGTATTTCTAAGATAATTTACAATGGTGGTAAAGCGAACTCAGTGAGCTTGATCTTGATAGATCTTCCTTATGTTTTTAAATTTCTATGCGCCGAGTTTTCATAATTAAATTAAAAATAACCCAAATGTGGAAATCTCATTAAATGGAAAAAGTTATAATATGAAAATTAATAAAAAGTAAGAAGCATTTTTAAGTAAGAAAATCCATAAAATAATCGGCTCAGCTGATGTACAGGTTACAAAGGGTACAGGTACAGGACACAAAGCAATGTACAATAATAAGTAACACTAAGAATTACAAAATTTTTCTCCATTCTTCACAAATTTTAATTCCATTCTATAATACATTAAAAAAATATTGTTATATATTACACATTGTTATACATCGCATTCTGGAATGTAACTTGCAATGCTAACTGTCTTGAAACCTGTCCTTAATAGAAAAGAGGCCCTCTCAGTGTTTATGTGTTCCGCTAATCCCAACTACCCTCCTAAGGCAATAATAGTTAAGTGGGGGAGAAATGAAATCGGCTCATAGACAGGATTGTGTCGATTCAGTCAAAAAAACTATTAGGACTTACACTGAGATAATTATTTTAATGAATGGCTATTAAGAGCCTTAAAGGCTGAAAATTGTTAAGTAACATGCATTTAGAATACACTGAAGGCCCATGATTTCATCATTTGAACATTGTAGAATATTACAATATTCAGACCATGAGCCAAGTCAGACTTCTACCTAAGGCTGCTCCATCAACAATAGAAGCTGCCCCTTTACCTCCATCCATGAGTAGACTACTCATGGGATGTCCTTCCCGCCCTGCAGAACATTGAGGATGAGCCACATACAACAATTGTATATTGATCTGTATATTATATATTAATCGTAAATTCGGTATATTGCTGTAAGTATATTGAGCATATTACTATGGTTATAAATCATGTGGCGAAATCTTTGAATGATCACATCTCGCTTTTGCATAACTTTTTTTTTAACTTTCTACCCATCTACAAACAGTAATCGATGTTTAAAATATCTTTTTGAAGACGAAAACGAAATAAAATGAAATCGCAATTTCTGTATAGTATTAGATAAAAAAGATTAGAAAAACGAATTCTTTTTCAAAACACCTTAGCTCGATTATATCCGATTCAGTTTTCGAAATACGTATCCAAAAACATACTATTCCTCCCAAAAAAAGTAATAAGAATTGTTTTGTGTTTGTGTTTCGTTGCGAGAAATCAGAATACAAGGCGTAATTCGTGAGAAAAGGTTTATTCCATTTATTTCTTTTTCTAGGTGATCTTCATTTCAGCGAGACTTGCAAATGGGATGCAATTTTCGAAACAACATGGTAGAATCCCCACTTTTGTGATGCTTACAGCTTCGAATAGAATTGGATAGAAAATAATGAGATATTCTAAGGGATTTTCTACGCTCAATTTTCCATGCACCGTTCTTTCGTAGTATGCGTTTGAATAGAAACAGATAAAAATATCAGTAAGAATGGATTTAAGAATGAATCATGTTAGAAGATTCAAATACATATAAAAAAATCTTAATCTCCTTTCCTGTGAAGCATAAATTCAGGAGATAAATGCATTAGTAAATTTAGCAATTTAATCGGCTTTTTATGAATTTTAGCATTTTTCATGAAAATATATAGGCAAAATTGGAGAAAACATCAAAAATAATCTTTTTTCATTCAACAAATTATATATAACAAAAGAGTAGCAATTTTTTAGTACGTATTTTTAAAAATTACTCCATTAGCAATAGGGTCCAATTCACAGAAATGTGTTAAAATTCAAAATTTACAACAATTTATTTGCAAGAATTTTGTGTGCATGCAAGAGAAAAAAATCTTTTACAAAACAAAAATACGTGCCAAGTAATACATGTAATTACTTTTTTATTTGTATGTAACGTCTCTGCCTATACTAGACCTATAACAGTTTCAAGAAGAGAAACACTTTCAGGTTCATGAAAACACTTTAATTTTCATTTACAAGCATTATATATTGATACATATAGAACTCTATTTACAAAGAAATGAAAATTAAAGATATCAATTTGATTCACAAGTGCAATTCAGTCCAAGGACGGAGACTTTCAGAGTTCTCAAGTCTACGAAGAATCTAATGGAATCTATCTGCTGCAGACATTAATTATCACATCGTGTGATGCACGAAACCACAAAGCACTTTGTAAACAAATGGAATCTCTGGCCTGTTCAATCACTTTAAAAAACACTTCTTGTCGAAGAACACTCCTTTTGAGAAAATTCGTCAAAGGGGAGTGGACATTTCCTCAACCCATGGTCTATCACCAATCCCATTTATCTGCCTGACCCCTTTACCTGCTCTCAGACTTGAGTGATGGGTTGATAATATGCACTTGTTAAAAATATGCATTAATTTCCTCTGGGTATAGAAATGTTATATATCTTCCCGTCGAAAAAATTGCTACAGTAAACTTGAAAACTACCACAAATTTTTAGTGATATTTCATTGTTTGCTAAAATCTTATGTAAGAAAAGTAGGAATATAAGAATACTGTTTTCAATTTATATTCTACTTTAAGTTTTTTCATGAAATATAATTTTTAACTTTTAGGAAAACTGTAAAAATGGTGCGTTTCATATCTGCCTCTAATAAAAAAACTTATAGTTCAATGACTTCTTGACAATTCTGAGTTTCAATTTTAAGTTGATTTTTAAAAGTATAGAAATATTTTCAACATTTCTTATTTTATGATCTAACCCTATATCACCTTACAATGCAGGAAAATATTTGAGTAAGAGATTTTTGTACTTGATACTCTATTTTGTAAGAATTCTAAAGAAGAAATCTACTCGTATTTTATACTATAGTTTCTTAAAGCAAAATCAACATATTCGAAACAAAAGTGAATGGGCATGTTTCCTTCAAATTATATATTTGTAAACCAATGATCTTTTGCGCACGGAAAATTTCGAAGTAATGTACACATCATTTCATTCTTTAATTTTCAATTTTTGACAATTTTCGGAAGCACTAAAATAGAAATATTGTGTGTTTAAGATAATTTTGCACCTTAAAATTCTTTTTTTATCAACTTTTTAAAACATAATTTTTTGGTTATTGTTAAATTAATGTTGAAAACAATATGTTTCACGTAAAAAAGTTTTTAGTTTTAAATTAGTATTTTTCGAATTTTGAAAAGTTTATACTTTTACTATTAATTTTAAAATTGTATTTTTATTACATTATTTGCTTCGATTCTTTTATATGTTGTTGTAATAACTTTACAGATGATTTTAGTACAAAAATCTCAAAAATATCATTTCAAAATCGATTTTTATGTCGATAATAATAATACATTTACATGTCTTTTTTTAACGAAATGGCAATTGTTTGGCATGAAATATTTTTCAGTCTAATTCCTCTGATAATAATACAAATCGATATTTTCGTTCAATCGATGTGTCGTTTACATTTTAAAGAAATGGTAATTGTTTGACATAAAATATTTTTCAGTCTGATTCATCTAGTAATAATACAGATTACTCATCTGTTAAAAAATCGTACGAATTAAGTTTAATACATCGTATTATTCGAAGATTTCGAAAGGGCATAGGAAATTCAAAGTATCTTCAAATATACTGGAAATAAGAAGAAAAAAACAAGCAATTGAATGCAATGTGTTTCACCGAAGAAAATATTTGTATATTCAGAAAGTGAACAATCAATGTTCGGAATGAAATATCACTTTCCGGCTTTTCAGAAATCATCCCAAGAAGAAACAAGAATGAGACGTGCCTTGTGTTTGGAGAACAAACACGGAAAATGTTGATTTATCTTTCTCACAGAAGATTCACTTATTCATTATTTATAAACTAGTAATAGAGCCATGAATCACCCGGGGGGTGTGATGCAGAAACAAAAATACTTTTGGAATGTTTGTTCTTCTGCAGGCCATTCTGGGTTATTCACAATAAGGTTTATTCGTAAATAAATTTTACTTTTAAAATATATAGTCTTTTCAAGATATTTTATCATAAAAAGAAAGCCATTTATAGATAATTTAAGAATACAATTCTTAACTAATACTTTTGATATTGTAGTAAGCATTAAATCTTCGCAGCAGCTTTCATGTATTCTCTATTTACTACGCTCTTTCTGACGATTTTCAGAAGTTGTGTGAAAGCATGTGGCAACACGCATGTTTTTGGTTTTGGTTTCGAAAGGTATGCTGGCTGCAAGTCCAGCTGTGCTAGTGTTCTGCAGCCCTTGTAACAAGTAATCAAATAATATAATCCTATTTGAATAGAATGAGCTCTTTTGAACACTTTATTTGTGATGTGCCTCGATCTAAAATCAAAAACATGATGATTGACAAAATGCTCTCACATAATTAATGACAAATAATCAGAGAGTGCGTAGTAAGTAGATAGTGCACGATTGCTGCTATGGAGATTTAATGCTTACAATGTAAATAGGAACCATATGAAGCGCTTTAAATATACAAAAAAAGAAAAAAACATTCATGGGTATCATGAGTATCGGGTATTTTTTTTGTCCACAAATTAATGGTATATTAATGGTAAATTATGAAATTATTATTTTGATGGATTTTGGAATTATTTTTAGGAGAATAACTTATTCAGTCAAGTATTTTGTATTTATAAATCATTCTTTAATAATTTAACAATTATTATTTAATTAAGTGCAATAAAAGTCTGTCAAGACTAACAAATGCCAAGTTATTTGATTTTGCTGTAATAAATTCGTCTCAGACAGATTTTAATTTTTTTCAGTCAGAAATTTAGATTAAATATGCAATAATAATGATGAACTTGAACGTATTTGTCAATGCCCTATAAAAGTTTAAATATTATAATTTACATAAATTTGGAGTTGATATTAGAAATGCAGACTAATTCAATGGTCTTCTGATTCAGATGCTTTTAATTAATATTAAAAAACAGGTATTTTAACAACGATGATTTAATTACATCTAAAATAAAATTTTACAGCATAAAACTAGAAGATAACATATAAATATATATATCTTATAGCATATATTCTAATAATAAAATAAAAAATATAATAATAACTTGGAAGTAATTTAATTTTAGGAAATATACAATCTTAATTTTTATATTGTTGACTTATAAAAATAATATCGAAAACATAAACATGAAATTAAAACCCGCTTTTATCCTTATATTTATATTTATAATGTCAATGCAAATTTTCATTCGACTATCGAAAGAAGTCAAAATATTAAAGTACATATTGCGCAATATTAATATTTTCGTAGAATTTTTATTAATAGATCGTTATTTTTTTTTAAAGTAATACTTTTTTTTTTTGTTAAAATTTGGAAATCTATCTAATAATCCTTTTTGCAGCTAATATTTTGAAATAAATGTGCATTTTTCGTAACAAATTCCTTTGTAATAATTTCTTACCATAATCAGCTTTTGAATTTTATTGAAAAATATTATTTCATAATATTTGCATGAAAGCTTTCCTTAATTGAAAAGGATAGCATTATGAAACCGAGCAGAATTTTATAAAACTGAAATTTATTTCAAAAGCAGATTGGAAAAGAGAACAAAATCCATACATACAAAATATCCTTTTCTTTTATGCTGTCCACAAAATTAAATTCTTAACACAATTTTCAAGAGATATTTTTATTTGAATATCAAAATAAATTTTAATTTGATGAAAGTTCTTTTAAACAATTTTTCAATAAAAATATTAAATGCTGAAATATCAATTCTCTCACGGTTCTAATTGGTCCCAATTTTTTATGCCCTCCAGTTACAAAAATAATTCTGCTATAATATTGTCTTATCAAAGATATACAAAATAAAACTTTATCGTTGTTAGGCATAATAAAGTTAGAATTCGATACAATAAAACTATATAATTGGAAGTTATCGTATGTGTTAATGTATTTATTATGTATGTAAATTTTCTCCCATCTTCGTTCGTTTTCTTTCTTCTTCTGGAACCCCATTAACCAAAAGGTACTTTTTGGTTAATGGGGCTTCAGTTGTATTTATGTTGTAAATTGCTAAATGTTGTAATGAGTTTCTCCGGTAATTGCGCTGCTTAATATTTAAATTTCTAAACAAGTGGAAACCCTTTAATCGAGAAACTAAATATAATATTTACATATAAATAATGTTCAAAATAAATAATAATAATAAATAAAACTCAAATAATATTCACAATAAGTAATAATAATGGATAAAACTCCAAATATTATTCACATATAAATAATAATAATAAATAAAATACCAAGTAATATTCACATATGAATAATATTCAAAATACATAATTATAATAAATAAAATTCCAAATAATATTCACATTGAAGATTGATGGCTCAATACGAAAAAAAATACGAATGCAAATTCTGTACTTTCTAGACTTACTGATTCTTATTTACTTTTTTTTTTTTTACAAATCGATTTAATCGTTAAATTCGTTTTAATGAATTCTTATTATGATATATTGAATTTTTCTTGTATAGTTTAGAAATGAGCTATACTGTTAGAATTTTAATGATTCCTAACCTGCGGCGAATTTTTTCGTTTTCATTTTTAAAGATTTTGTGGAAAAAATATTACAAACAGATTATTTTATAATTAAATTCATGTTATTTTATAAAATCTAAATGTACATTTGTGTGCCGATAAAAGGATTGAAGTAGTTACTATAAAATAATTTTTTAACTTTTTTACAAATCGAAAATTATGTCAGGTTTATTATAAATAAAATAATTTGTATCTCGAATAAATTTTTCAATTTAAAAATATTTCAATTTTATGTAAAAATGTAACGCTTTTAATACACTCTCTGTAAATAAGAAAAAAATGGGAATATGTGTTATGCGTAAATACTTTTAAATAATGAAGAAAAAATTTAACACAAAGGCAATGAAATGATCATAGGGCATTGAAAGTTTATATTTAGTTTTTCCACGAGATATTAAATTTATAATAAAAGCACTAATGTTGCACTAGTCGTTTTCATACTGTAACTCTAGTTTTCTCCAAATATGTTCTAATAGGTTTAAATAGGTCGATTGAAGTAGTTCATTGTAAAATTTATGGGTAATTATAGAGACACTCAAAGCGAATGTTGAGAGCATTGTGATATGTATCGTTATCTTGATAAATAACAGTTATAAAGTTGTTTATAACAATTATAAATAAAAGTTATTTTCAATAAAAAATATTGGGCTGATAATTTTAAGTTATTTTTAAAAATATTTAAATGAAGAGTGGGATAACTAAATAACAAATTACTTAGTCTTGTTGCTGACGTGCACCCCCCACACAAGTGCGATCCATCGCCATTTTTTTTCAATTCATTCTATTAGCTCACACTCTCCCTATATATATCTTGTTCAAATTTTCAATCGTTAATAAAATACTTTTTATGCATCCACTCAAATTCAAATACATTTTTTTAACTTGTAGTGGATGAAACTTGATGTTAATACAGTTTTTTCAAATATTAATTAATTAATTAAATTTAATTAATTATTTTTTTTTTATTTAAGTTGCATGTATTTACCAATAGATGGCGCCAGATAAACTTAAAAAATGATTGAAAATTATTCATAAAGGATAGTGAAAATATGAAAAAAAAAAAAAGTAGGAATTGACTTAATTTTTTTTTTTTTATATATTACTTGTTTATTGTTCAAAATAAGTTATTGGGATCCTTCGTTCTTCTCACTCTTTCCCATTTTTTTTATTTAAAATTATACGTCCACTGGAATCAAACATTTTCTTTTTTTGCAAAAAGGGCATGATTCCAATAAGTTATGGACTTATTTTATCATTGATTTCGCGAAGGAAAACTTAATATTTCTATTTTTTGTATTTGAGGAAGTTTTCATCCAGCCAGTATGAATATTCTTGTCGCTGAAGAAGAATAACATGGTGAAGATAACATTTTTGAGTAGAAAGGTATGAATATGTATGAATATGCCAGTATGAATATTCTTGTCGCTGAAGAAGAATAACATGGTGAAGATAACATTTTTGAGTAGAAAGTTTTTACAGCATTCAAAAGTGGATCTAACTATAAATTTATGATCATGTCGAGTTAACTTTTCCAGCAGACAATTTTTTACCTTGATCCGATTATGGTGTTTTATCTCATACAGAGAGAGATAAATTGGTTGATTTGGCGGTATTCCAAAATGATTTTCTTCAACTATAAAAAATAATCATTTTTTGTGTTTTTCTGTCTGCCAGATATTTTTAAAAAATAAATGGAACATAATGAAGTAAGTAAATAAAGATTTAAGTCAAACGATTTTTTAAATGCCACCAAAGTGCAAAAATAAAAGAAAAAAAGTTTCTATAATTCTAAAAGATTATATAATTTTTATTTATGAGTTTATTTGAAAATGTTTAGGTATATTAATTTTGTGACAAGTTCGTTCTTCCACCTTGCACTTTTAATTTTTTTTAAAAAGAAAATTAGTCTACATTTTTTTAAGAAAATATTTTCAATTTTATTCAAAATCCCTTAAAGATGATAAGAAATAATAATGAGTTTTATATTCGAATCCATTTCCATAGTACAGAGCTTTCAGAAGGTTTTAAAGTGTTCGAACACTTTGGGAGAGACTGTATACAATATTAAAGAAATTAACTTATTGCAGAATTATGTTTTATGTTAAAAATAGAAAATGATGCAATATTTATTTTCTGCAATAAAATGCCTCCCAAAAGAACTGTTTTATTTCGTCATAAAAATAAATTATGATCCACATTTTTTGTTAATTAAGAAACTTACCAAATTTGCAACACAGCCTTTTTCAAAAATGCAATTATTATTTATTATTATGGTTCATTTTGTTTTCCAACTTTTTCAAAATATATGTTAAAAACTATAAATACACTTTATGGCTTTAAGATGAAAAGAATACTAAATCTTTTACATTGCATCCCTACTAAAAATAATTTGAAAATATGGCTATTGATTAAAATAAACGACTTAATTAGTTATTCTGGAATAAAAGAGCTTTCCTTTATTTTTTGGACAGTAAATAAAATTTGCAATTTATTTTTCACACTTTTATGTAATTTTTTCCCATTAAAAATACCTTTTATTTAAAAAAGTATTTTTAGGGTATTTAAAAAGGTATTTTTTATGGTATTTGAAAAGGTATTTTTATCCTCATTTTGAGAACGAATGAATACGAATTTAATAAAGAAGATTTAGAAATTTTAAAAAAATTGTTTTAAAATAATTTTGGAGTACAATTCTTTGAAAAGAGTTTGTTTTTCATTAAATAAAAATGCTTTTTTAAATTTATTCTTTTAAACAGAATTTTACCTTTAAGAGTAATACTAAAATTAAGTACAACTTATTGCATCAAATGATTTATAATCCTTTCATAATTGCAAAAGTAAGGCTTCTTAAATTTTTTCTCGTCTGTCATTCTTTTCAGAAATTTATGGTAAAAAGTAAAAATAATTCATTTCAAAGATTTCAAGAGAACACTCAATTATTATTATTATTATTATTATTAAAATATAGTTTATTAGATATAATGTTTTTCATAAGTTGAAAATAAATTCTTTTTGGTTTCTCATAAATATATATTTAAACCCATAAAAAAGTTTTTAATTAAAGTTGGCAATTTTAAATAAAATCGTCTGATTAGAATAATTAATTTTTTTATTGTTTTTTATTAGTTTTTAAAAATATCGACATAAGTAGATAGAAAGCAAGCATACATCTTTCGAAATGCATGTTATTATTATTGATTGACACTTAACAAAAGGTAATACCATTAAAATTGTTAATATAACTTAATACCAAACTGTTAGTTTAAGTTATTCAAATATGTTTTAAAAGTAAATAATATATTATAAAAAGATAGTAGAATAACAATTAAATTAAGATCGTGTGAACAAGAGTTACTTTTATAATATAAAACGAATGATCATTCGAAAATAAACGCAAATCCATGATTATTGGCTGCAAAACATAGACTAAGTTATGGACTATGTATAAGTTGAAAACAATGGTTATCGAATATTTCCTTTAACCAGATATGATGGACAATTGACAAAAAAAATTATCCATTGGTGCTAAAGAATTGAAAACTTCAATTAAAAATTTTTACAATGTTATACTTGCTAACCAAATGGAATCTAATAAATTTGAAGCTATGTTTGCCTAATAGTTTGGATAAAAATTGAAGAATTTGAAAAAATATTACTTATTAGAAGTTATGCTGCTTAGGTGCATATCATTCTCTAAAGTTTGAATTTATTGATGTCAACATAGATTACAAAAAAAAGTATATTGACATCTTAAAGAAACATTTAAAATAATCAATCAAGTATTACAATCGACAGAAAGATTCAAAATTCTATCAAGAGATACCTCAATACATATTGCTTTGAATGTTAGAATGTGATTACTAGGTTTGGACGTTGTTGAAATTTCTAAAATTGATGTATCGTAAATCTAATATTATGATGCATCAATTTTATACAAATTTAAAACTACGAATATGGAACTTGTTTTTGACAACGAAAATGCAAATCAGTGAGCTCCGCATCACCTCTCTATCTTTTTTTTAAAAATCATTTTAAATGAATTTTTCTAGTAGGTAAATTATGCTACTTTTTTGGTTTATTTGAGCTTTCATTTTGTTGACTTTACCACAAAAATTATTTCATTATTCAAAACAAATGATCTCTTCTTTCTCCCATTTGATTATGCACTGAAAAATTTAGGCCATTTAGTATTAAATAATTAGTTACGTTCCGTTTGGTTTTTCTCTGAGATAAGGGAATTTTCAAATTAGAGTGTCATCTTTTATATTAAACAAATAAGAAACATTTGGAGAGAATATTGCAACAATCATCGATTAAATAAAAAAGAAAAATGTTGTGATGGAAGAGGAAATAAATTACTGAGAGTTTATTAGCTGGAATAGCTTGGGAGAGGTAAATAAGTTTATCTATATTTAAAGACAAAACCCAGGTGCTTCAAAAATTAACATATTGTAAATATTATGAAATAAGTTTCTTCAAAAAGAAAGATCAAAAATACATAAGAATAAATCATTGTATAATAGTAAAGAACGTTTTTTACTTTGTATTTTAAACTTATCAAATAGAAATATAAATTGATTATGATTGAGATGGTACTATGTAAGTTGCAAATTTTCTATAACACACATTTTTATTTCTGCAAAAAAACGCGTACTCTTTATTCAGAAGGAGAATGAGGAAAGTCTTATAAATTTATAAAGACTTTTATTTGAAATATTAATTATTTGGCAAAATAAAAATAAAATTTTTTTTAATTACTAAACTTGGAAAAAAATATTTAGAATATAGTGTAGAAGGTCTTTTTCTAACGAGATATTTTTAGTTCAAATTTTTAAAATATTTTACTTTTTTTAAATAACAAAAAAATGACTTTTTTTTTAAATAAAAAAATTTATCTAAATGAGAAAGTAAAAGCCATATACATCTAAAATAAGCGGTTATAAATTACATAATTATGTTGGATATCAAACTTTAAGTACCTTGAAATATCAAAACTTTGAAAATAAAACAAATTAAACGATAAATTAAAAAAAAAAAAAAAAGGAAAAAGCTTTTTAAATGAAATTTTCATTTTTCTAAAAGATAAAATCTTTTTACATATTTATGGGAAAATTTAAATAATAATAATAATTAAAATAACTCATAAAACAATGAAACTTGTTAATTGCAGTCTTTCAAAGTAGAGAAAAATGAAATTTTTGAAAGTTTGCAATAAATATGCACTATTCGAAGTACTGGAACCTTTTTTTTTTTGTTCTAATGCAGCTGGCAAACACTTAGACAGTTGTCTAATCAATTGGTAAAATGCCTTAATGCAAGGACCGACGTTACTGACTTTGCACTAACCAGGAGGTGCATGTAACTTGAAGATAAGCTACGGACGCGGTTCGAGGTAACATAGATGGCACCCGCACCGCTCTACGATCCTATTAGACCGGAACCTACGGTTTAAAGTGGATTCTGAACTACTTTTTACAAACATCCATGGCACCGCCGGGACTTTGCAAACCAAGAAACCGTGGTAGCCATTTAAACGGCCATTCAGGCCCCGATATCACAGTAGCTTATGCCGATTTCGAACATCACTATGTCAGAAATCGGAATTTGGAGGCCGACATCTACAAATCTCTTTCCCTCGTTCCGGCCAGATTTGACGTGTCTTTGAACCCGAAGCTCTTGTACCAATTTTTTGAAAATCGATACAACAGCTTCCAGTAATGTATAACAGTTGCGGTAAGATACGGTACAGTACAGTACTGCAGATTGTTGAGTTAACATCTATGTTATAGAAAATTGATAAATTAAATCTGAATTTTATTTACGTAAGAATAATAAAATTGATATGCAATTTTAAACTTAGATCAAACTTAGTGATGACTCTACAATAATAAAGAAGTCCCTCAAACTGAGCCACTAGTCCTTGTGTGAGTGATTATAAGTTATAATCGATGCTCGGTTAAAATTATAATAAAGGATATATCCCTTATCCTTGATACATCCTTATTACACAGTTGCGATACAAATAAAAAGTAAAAAAATGTTTTGTCTGAATAATTTTAGTGATCCCAAGTCCGTGCAGGCTTTTGTTAAATAGTCAAAGTTGATTATATTTATTATATTATAAATGAGTTGAAATGTTCAAAATATTATTCATTCGTATAAAAGAAAAACTAAATTTTTAGAAATAACCACTACCTGAAAGAAAAATTTCCTTTTTTAATTTCAACTATTGCATAAGAAATTTCTTCTTTTCACTTTCTAATAGAACAAATTTGTATTCCTTATCAAACAGTGTCGAAAATCGATGCTGAATATTGTTCCAAAATATAGATTTCAACCAAAGTCATAATATTTCCCAATATTTCTGTCACATTTTGATACAACAGTTCATTGCGAAAGCATAGAATCTCAGCCATACACAATCGTTTCGGCGATTCTTAATTTTATTCCATTGAATAGAGAGTAAAATATTGGGAAAACCTTCACTATTTTTCCCTCGATAGTTCCGAACCCTTCTGTTCCAGTAGAATAACCCTCAAAATATGGATCTTGTAACGTTGTAAGTTACCGATTGAGTTGTATCCGGTTCAGAATTCCATACAAAAATGGCAAGAGAATAAAAGAAATAAAAAACCGTCTTCTGCGTTTCAGATTTCTTTTTTAAATAAAATCTGTAAAAGACTTTATTCGTAAGCAGAAAAAAGAACAAGACATTCCACCAGATGTCTTTTTTATTCTGTTTTTTATTTAGAATATGATCCGTTTTATCAAAATTCTTGCAACCTTTTGAATTTTTATGAAACTCTATTGTGACGACTGTAGGAAATAGTTAAACCGATGGTGTATTGTGACTTTGACTATTTCTGTTTGGATGTGCGAAAAAGAAATACAGAATTGAAATTTAATCCGTGTTCTTTAGTAATGTGATCTTTTTGCATGTAAGAATAGGCGTCGATAACATTGGAGAAAATATTAAATAGGCAAGGAACGAAATGTATTATTTTCAAATTTCTTTTCACGTCTCCATTCAGGTAAGGGATTTGGATTTTTTAAATAAATCTTTATATTCTCATTGCAATAATAATACTTGTTATTAAATTCAATCAGTTAAAAAATTCAGTAAATTGTTAACATTATACGATTGAATAGGGTATATTCTGCTATATTGTGACATTTGAAACGTTAATCTAATTTCATATGAACGTTTGAACGTAATAGAATGTTAATAATATTTAAATGACAAAAAGGTTTAATTAAAGTCGATTGATTATATAATATATGAGACTCGTTAAATCGCCAACATTTAATGGCGAAGCATTATGGGGTTTTACGAGAAGAGTGTTCAACAAAAAACTTTACTTTATATTATGATAAATAAACATAAGATAGTTTATAGATTGATTTGGACAGCAGCTTTGTATTGTTCATTAAATTTTTAAAAGCTTTTATACGTTTTGAAGGAGTTTTCTTTTTTGACTGATTTGAAACCACTATATCACATGAGAAAAGGATAATCATTATTCCGCATTGCATCAGAAAAACATAGCTGAAGATAAATACAAATAAAATAAAATGGACTTGAATTAGGTGAAGTGATGTACAATACCCATGAATCACCCAATCGAAATTCCGAAAAGAAATACGTATTCAGTAAATTCAACACACAACAAAATCAGCATCATCATCATTCCTTCCAAGGTAATCAGAATAAGTGCTGGTCATTTAAAAGATGTTAATTATTTATTTTTATATGCATTATACTTATTAAACTTCCCTTTTCATTAATGTGCATCATAACTCAACTTGTGAAAAATTGGAACTTAAAAAAAATTCAAATTAAATAACAAATGTTGCTGTATCTAAAGAAAAGTTAAATAACGATATTCACAACATAATTTAGTTTCTAAAAATGGAAGGGAAGATATTTAGTTTAACAGTTCTTTTTAATTATAAGTAAACAAAAAGTTTGTTTTTTTTAGTCATATATCAAATGCTTGTGAGTGAACTTGGAAATAATTCGTATCCTTAAGACATGAATGGGGTGTCTTAAATACCCCTTTTTATTTCAATGAAAAATAAAGGAATTGTTTGAAATTTGTTAATGACACTTTCTGTACTTTCATGGTGAGTTCAGTAATAAGCAAATGCAACAAAAAAATGAATAAATCAGACCCACTAGTGTCCCAAATATATGAGTTAATATGGCCCAAGTTTACCTTGGATAAAAAAAAACTTGGATAAACCAGATTTACATAAATTGTCACTAAATAAGCAGATAATAAAATATAAATTTGCACAATTTATTAGTTTTTATGGAACTACAAATTTTTATAATTTTTAGATAGATTTTCAATGCTTTCTTACAAATGAGTAATGAAATGGTTCATTTGAAGTAGTTCTTAATATTTTTTTGTCTGTGCCATGATGAAGGTTTTCTTTCTAGAATTTTATGTCAAATATATGAGTGTCATCATAATTGCAGCTCATCAAAATTACGCTGTGTATAAGTGTTGCAGAACTGCAGTCTCTTTTTGTATGTTTTCCAATAATTTTATCTATCGAACTTAGATCTTCGAAATATGTCATTGTCTTTTGATGGAAATCGGTTTCATTATTACTAATGCAAAGTTTTGTGTTTCAATTGTTTTCAACAATTTCAGCAATCTTGTCATCTGTAATTTCTTGCTGATCATCTGCGTTTTTTCCATTCGGCAGTATCTTCTTCATGAAGGATTTCGTAAGAAAGAAATCTTTTCCAGGTTCATCAAAGGTTCGTCATAAACAGATATCGTTTATCATTTAGTTACCTTGGTACCATTATCTTCCACAAGAATTTTTGTAGAGTAAAGGCTTAATTTCTTTCCGCTTTTCGACAATCTAATACACAATATTTTTACAATATATTCATTTTCAGACAGACACAACTTTTGTCCTTCTTCAAGATTTCAGTCAGTTTTTCTAATTGTTTCTTTCTGTAAATTTTTTTCATTGGTGGAATCCGTTAAGCCATGTTTGGCGGAAAGAGTATGTTTTGATATCTCAATTGCACAAAGGTTCTAATATAATCTAAATATAAAATATGCTCTATGCTATGCATTTTAGTTCAACAAATATTACTTAGACATTAATAATAATTAATTTTAGTTTAAATTTTGATACAACTTAAATTCGTTTCTCATATGGCTGGAACAGCATTAAAAATAGTGCATTGTATATCGGATACTTAAATTTAGATTCGGATACTTAGATTTAGACTTTAGATTTGCAAATTTCAGATTCGTTATCTGAAATTTGCAAAGTTCTTCTGTTGATTTCAAAATGGAAGGGAGGTAGCTGTGAACCCATTAGATGTCACCTCTGAAATATATTCATTCCAAAATGGAGTAGTTTAATATTTATTCACATTAGCAGGCTTTCACATGGCGCATCCTAGTAAACGCTGAATCTATTACTTATTTGCTGTTCTTGTAGAAATTACTTTAAATAAAAGTGGTTTACATTTCTAAAATAAAACGAATTAGATGTTTTTAAAATAAAGATGGTGTTATTTATAGTTAACAATTTAGTAATTGTTGGAAATTGAATTGTTAATTATTTAGCCTCATTTTCTTTCGAAAATCTTGCTCATAGGTTACAATACTTTCCCTTGTTTACAGTTTAATATACAGGATAATTAACTCTAGACTTGGGAATGAAAACTTATGTCTCGTACATTTTATATAATAATTATATTATGAAGTAATTAACATATGCATAATGATATTTATATTATTACATTATATATATAGGATGTATATAATATTATTAATAATGTAAGGTATGCTTGAATAATAGTTTAAATTTGTTTTAAGAATATAACAGAAATAATTATTTGGGTAGTAATAAACGAATTCCTTATATCCATATTAATCGGTTTAAGTTCTAGATATTAATTATGTTTAAAAACATCCTGGTAATAGAATCACCTTTTTCGATTCCTTGGATCCAATTCTTCGATTTTTAATTAGGGTTGGAACATTTTTTCTAATTACATTGTTTTCTTTGTTTTTGAGAGAAAAAAAAGTGAATGAGCTCATCTCTAGTGCCTGTACCTGACAGCAGGTGGAATCAATACTTTGAGGAGGAAAAAAAACTAAATCATTTTGTCCAGCAATTTTCAATAAGAGGATTAACCTTTTTTTCCAGCAATTATATTATAGTTTAACAGTGGGCTGTCCAATTGAGACACAACTGTCAAGTAATAGAAGAATTTTTAATAAACAATTTCTTTGCACTCTAGATTAATTTGTTTGATAATTTAAAAATTTTTATTAAATAAATTTAGTTCCAAACATGGAATTTCAACACTATTGCAAAAATGATATTTAAAGTAAATATTGTTTCAGTGAAATATTGGATGTCATATGCCCTGAAAATTTAGATAATATTTTTTTTAATTCTTATCTCTAATTAATTTATTTTTAAAATTTTGTAGTAGGTTTCATAAAGATCTACTTAAAGCAGATCTAATCTAAACACCTAAATGCTTTCTTTTAATACAAAATTTTGCATGCTAATTTTAAAAAAAAAAAGTCATAAGTAATGTTTTTTAAACATTACTTATGACATACCTAATTATGACTCCTATATTATTATCTAAATTTTCAGGGCATATTGAGTCGTTTTATTTGAGAATGATAAAATCAAATTTAATGTGGTTTCAATTAAATATAGAAGTAATTTATTGTACTAAGGATAACATAATCAATGGTATATTATCCTCATAAATAATCCTTGATTTTGCCAAAAGGTTTAAGTTAATTTAAATAAAATGATAATAATGGGGTTAAAGCACCTTAATATATGAATAAATGCACTTTCAAATAAAACGACACATTTAAAATATTTTTCTTTATACTTGAAAATAACTAGTATTTATTTCTTTTATAGGTAAGTGATATTTGGAAAACCTCTTTTGATATCCTAAAAGGTAAAATAAAATCTTTACATATTTTTTATTACAGTTTCGATTTCATGAAAGCATGGTTTAAAAATATCATGGTTGGCTTTTAATGATAAAAATAGCATCATCGGTTTTAACCACTAAGAACTTTTCTTCTTCAACGAAAAGAGAGTTCTTGTTAGTAAGAGCTTCAATAATGTAATGTCTCTTAAGGGATCAAACAGGCTGGAAAAGTATTGAGTGGAGAGGACATTTTCTGTCCACTTAGGAAGCTGCCATCTGGTGATCGATGTTCTTCTAATGTGGATTGTAAATAGTTTATTTGTGTTGTCGGCATCTATTAGATTTTTAAAACTATGGAAGAAAACGTTGAAATAAGAAAGGCACCTTATGGGAAATTATTAAATAACCATATAAATATTATGTTTTGGGTTTTGTTGGTTATTATTATTATATGTGAACATGAAGTTATCTTGATTAAAGATCCAAAAAAAGAAAAACCATAAAAAGTGAAGCTATAAAATAAAACTTGGGTAATAGTAAAAATTATTATGTAAAACAGATTAATCTTTTTCAAGATAAATACTGACTCACTTTTTATTCAAGATAAATACTGATTTTTACGAGATTTTATTTAGGCGTGATTTTAAAACTGGCTTGAAATATGTGTTGCTAAATCTAACGATTGACAAATGATCAAGTCACATGATTTTTTTAGTTCATTTTGAATTGTCTGGCTTTAAAAATTTAAACAGATTATTGTTTCAATATATTCAGTGTTTAAAGATCAGTTTAAGTTCATTGAAGTTAATTTCACCATCCCTTCACAGACTTCTCTGCAGAAATGTGGTAGTGCTTTTTGTAGTATTTGAACAATTATTTCTTCACAAAGTTCTAGAGTTGTTAAATTTTTTTATACTGCTATCGCTATTGAATTTAATAGTTTTTTATGGGAATTCTGCACTTTAGGGTTCCGATTTCGCCTTCTTTTCAGCGTCAATGGGAATGCCCCAAATAGCAATATTTTATAACAGTAGCGGCCAATTTGTTTGTTTAGTAGAGGACTTGTCGAAATATGCAAGGGAAAAAAAGTCGCCAAATAAACGCGCGGAACCCTAAAGTGCAGAACGCCCATTTTTGTAGTTTTCTAACCAATTGCTTCTTGAGTTATTGAACATTGGTATACTCACATGTGTATTCCTTCAACAAAGCATGTTCGCAAATGATAAACTGAAATTTATGAAAGGATTTAATTTTTATTTACATTTTTGTTTATAATATGATACAGAAATTTAAGCTGAAACAAAAAAAAAACCTATATAAAAAGGGCTAAATTTGATTCAAATTTATGCAATCTATCAAATATATCGATATACTCTAATAAAATGATATAGATGGAATACTTTTATCATCAAATGATATATATCAAACATTCTTGATTTATACAAAACATCTGATTCAAAAACTGGATAACTTTTTTATTCAGATTCTTCCTGCGAATTTTACAGTGGTTGTGAAATAATTAATTTAGTAACAAAATATCTTCGAAAGGTAAATGTCCACAAATCACAAGATCTATTTTGCAAAAGAGCAGCATATGATGATTGTTGATCTCCTGAATGTCATAGAAATTTAGTAGATTAACTAATAAAAGCATAGGAAGAAGTATTCCTGAAGAAAATTGTTTCAAATATCATGATGGAAAATATAAAATTTTGCAACTCTAAAAGACGTACTAAAAAATTACACGATTATTAATGCATGGCTTTCTTAAAGGCCGACTTAACACCGACTGTAGGGAACATTTTTTAGCAGTTAGGCTCATGTGTAGTGAATGTTTATCACAACGTGTAATTCCCAGTTGACAAGAAAGGTAGCTATAGTGTACATGAAATTCAAATTACTCCATTAAAAGATAATGTTCTTCATCATATATCCGTTGTAAGTTTTTAAGTCATATTAGCCATGTTAAATGCCATATTTATTCCTATCCGTGACTATAGGAGCTAATTTCTTTTACCGCTGAATTCATTATATTATTTCTTTTAGTCTCATTACTGATTCATATTGTTAAAGCAAACTATTGAAAACTAAACTTAATTATAGACACCATGCATTTTAAAATTTAAATTAGGAAATTTATTCGTTTACTTCTATTCCGGAAATTTTTCTTCCGTTTTTAGACATTTCAATTTCAAACTTTATCATTCAATTCCAAAAGGAGGCTTGTTTCTGAGGAACGAACCTTCCTGTTTTGCAATTATAATAGCAACCTGCATTCTTCTTTCTTCCCCCTCATTGGATGTCTTCGCCTCAAGGGGATGACACTGCAGAGTGTGCTTGTTTCTGAAAATTCCTGATGATATCCCGGAAAGATGAATAAGTTTCCTAAGTGTTCATGGCGAAGCCTCGCTGTTTGAAGAATCGCTACTTCTTCTCAAACAATTAAAGTTGTTCCAAAAGTTTGCAGCATGATGGATCGTCTGGGTGATGATGCACATCCTAATGACATCCACAATGCATATATTACCATGCAAGATAAGGAAAAAAGTATTTTCACCCATAAATATATTAAGTTTAAAAATATATTATTTCCTCGGGTTATAAAACCAATTATTAAAAAAAGCTAATAATAGGCTTATTTCTAGAAATAAAAATAAAGTAAGCTAAAATCTTGATTAGATACGCCTGATATTTCGTTACAGAAAATGCTTGGTTAATAATATTACAAAAAAAAAAAAAAAACAGTTTTTGAATTGCTTAAAAATTGACATAAAATTGTTAAAAAGTATTCCTTGGCAATTTAATAGTAAACTCCGAGAGTTTTTTGATTTATTATATAAATGAACTTTAAATTCCCCAATAACATCTGCATATTTTAGAATACTCAACTACTGGCAATGTAGAAATTATTTAAAGAGTATCCGAGTTCTATTACTATTTTTAATTGATCTTTTGCACAATTCGTGTCTCAGTGGTAACGCGCAGCTAGGAAGAATTAGGGCTTTGGTTCAATCCGCTAGTGGTATTGTTGTATATACTGTTACTAAATAAAAACGTGGAAACTCGATGGCTGTTGTGATATTCAGCATCTTGCCTCGTTAGTACGATTACCTGGTGGGAGTTTTCATGTTTTTCTTTTTCTTCCATACGATACTCAAATGCGGGGTAGTTCCTTCTAAAATTTCTCCCAGAAGGCATTGCACTCCTTCTTCAGCGATACGGAGCCATATCAGACTTCTACCTACGGGTGTTCCATTACAACAAAAGCTGCCCTGCTCCGCTCTTTTCCTCCTTCCATGAGGACACACGGGTCCTTGGATTTGGTCTAGATGTTGTTGTCTACCAAGTGGGATAAGAATTTTTTTTTTTTATTTTCCTATAAATTTATAAAAATTACCTCGGTTGAGAAACAATAAATAAAAAAAAATAAAAAATATTTTTCATTTAACTGATTTCACACTTTTAAGTTTAAATCTTCATTGATTTAGACTTGAAGTACATATCCAATTTTTTTTTTTTAATGGTAGCCTTTTATTCAAATTTTATTAAGTGAATAGAAAACAGCACGGATATCAATATTATTATAATCTTTATGAACTGATTTACAAGAGCTAATTTTTGAAGAACAACAAAATTTAACAATCCCCAGATATACAACGAAAATGTAAATAACGAAATATTCAAATACGTTTTCGCATATCATAAAAATACAGAAATTGTAAAAATGTATAACACAGAAATAATTGTAAAACAAAGATATTATTCTTGCATGCAAGAATTT
Source organism: Caerostris extrusa (assembly GCA_021605095.1). NCBI lineage: Eukaryota > Metazoa > Arthropoda > Arachnida > Araneae > Araneidae > Caerostris > Caerostris extrusa. The sequence continues at coordinate 84,500 of BPLR01010924.1, forward strand.
GAAATCATTTTTATATGTACTATTATTGCTGTTCAAAATGGATTCGTTATGGCTTATGGGATATTCAAATTCTAAATAAATGAAATACTAATTTTATTTGCAGCGCAATTAAAATATTTTAGAAATCAAATCGAAATACTAATTACACGAATAAAGAGAAATTCGAGTAAATTTTTTTTTCTTTAACCTAAAAGGAATTTAACCTTGATTCTAATTATTTCACCAAATTTTCGAAATGACATTTTGTTTCGTTTCCTCATGAATATTCATTATGCCCTGTCGATGAGAAATATATTTAAAAGGTGCACAAACAAATCGAATCATTCATAATGCGAACTTAATAAGATCTTCGAGTGAAACATTTGCAATCAGGATTTATTTTCTTCCTCCCCCTCGAGGTACAACTGGAGAACGAATGGGGTCGGTCTCGATCAGCGAAACAAGATATTCTTTTTTATATTTTGGCCGATAACATACCCTTAAGCCTCGTCGATGGAACTGATGCGAGTGCTTAGAAATCTTTGGCTGAAGGGCGTAATAAGGCATTTCCAAGACGTTTTCCCGGCAGCCATTTTTCTTTCTCGGTGGAAGACAAGAAGAATTTTGTCCTTATTTGATCAGACCATGTCCAATGAGTGTCCTGTTTCTTTTTAATTTATATTAAACTTCTAGGTTGTCTTGATGGAAGGCTTCCGTTTTGCTTTTAAGTTTATATGAAATGATTTTGATAAGAATTTTTTTTTTTTTCCTGTATATTTATCACTTTTGTCGTAAGATTTCATTTTGGTGTAATATAAATTCAAAATTATAATACAAACTGTAACAACTATTTTGAACCACGATAAGTTATTTCCTAACAAATTTTTAATTTGATTTTGCATAAAATAACTTGAAATATTCGATTATGGTAAATGGGACTTCGTGTGTAAAATACACAGGTTTTATTCTGTTAAAAAGTTTTTTTTGTAGTAATTATAAATTAACAATAGATTAGGCGCAGGTATAAGAAATGTTATGATGTTAAAACTATCTATATATATGATTTTTGTTAACGCTTTATTTAAAATCTTTTATTTGTTTTAAAATTTGAATTAGTAACAATTTTCATTTTGTCATTAGTTAAACATTTGTAGTGAGCATTTACGTTTAAACACCCCCTTGACGTACAACTCTAGAAGTAATAGGGTTGGCCTACATCGTCTGAACAGGATATTTTAATTTTCAAAAAAATATTTTCATTTAACTGTCTTTGCCATTTTAAGTTTAAAAGTATATTCATTTAGACTTGAAGTATATAACTTCCAAATGTTTTTAAATGGAATTATTTAATGAAATTTTATTAGGGAATGAACACCCAGAGAACAGTGTAAATAAATATCAAAGAAAAATAAATAGTATTTTAATTGTTATGAACTCTGATCTACAAGAACAAACATTTCTCCTTCTTCAATGAATAGGCAGCCCCGTGGTGGCCTAAGGCTTTCTGCCAGATTCTGAAACATGAAATGTTATTTTTATTTTGATGGTATATGGTTACCACCCCTACGCCCAACAGTCATATTAAACCAGGACCAACGATTTAAAGTATATTCTGATTCACTGCAAACATACATGGCACTACCGGAACTCGAATTCCAGCTCTGTGGTACCGAGCGCTAGAGAGCTAGTCACAGGCTTAGAGCTAATGTTTGATTTAACAACCCATTTTACGAACGGAAACGTAAATAATTAAATACATTTTTAAATATCATAAAAATAAATCAATTGTAAAAATGTATAATATAGTTATAATTGTAAAATAAAAATAATATTCTCGCATACAAAAATTAATTTTTTTTTTATATATGTACTCTTATTGCCGTTCGAAATTGATTCCATTTGGCTTATGAGATATTCGAACTCTAAATAAAATGAATCATAATTTTATTTTCAGAGTTATTCGAATATTTTAGAAATCAAAACGATATACTAATTATACGAATAAGAGTTAAATTCGCGTAAAAAAATAAATATAATCGAAATTGAATTTCACTTGATTCTTATTATTTCACCGAGTGGTCGAAACGCCATTTTCTTTTCTTTGCCTCATGAATATTCATTAAGGCCTGTCGATGAGGAATATATTTAAAAAGTACACAAGCAAATCAATTTATTCATAATGCAGAATACAATGAGAGCTTTGAGTAAACCATTTGTAATCAGGATTTATTTTTCCTCGCCCACTCGAGGTACAACTCCAGAATGAATAGGGTTGGTATCAATCATCAAAACATGATTTTCTTTTTATTTTTGGCCAAGAACATCCACTTAAGCCTCGTTAATGGAACTGAAGAGAGTGCTCAGAAATCTTTGGCTGAAGGGCGTAATAAGGTATTGCCAAGACGTTTTCCCGGCAGCCATTTTTTTTCTTTCTCGGTGGAAGACAAGAATAATTTTGTCCTTATTTGATCAGACCCTGTCCGACGAGTGTCCTGTTTCTTTAATTTATATTAAACTTTAGGTTGTTTTGATGTAAGGCTTTCTTTTTTATTTTCTAAGTTTATATGATAGGGTTTTTGAGTAAGAATTTTTTCAGATATTTATCCTTTTTTGCCTTAAGATTTCATTTGGGTGTAATATAAATTCAAAATCCTAATACAAACAGTAAGAACTATTTTGAATTAAGATATGTTATTTCGTAACAAATTTTTAAGTTGATTTGTGTAATGAAGTAACTTGAAATATTTGGTTATGAGAAATAGGACGTCGTATTTAAATTACACCACGTTTTAGTCTATTAAAATTGTTTTTTAATGATTATAAATTAACAATAGATTAGGCGCAGCTGTAAGAAATGTTATGATGTTAAAATTAATTATATTTATTAACTCTATATTTCTATCGCTTTACTTGTTTTAAAACTTGGTTTTGTAAAAATTTTCATTTTCATTAACAAATTATTAATGATTATTATAACAAATACTACTCATTGCCAAAAAAGGAGCAATAATGCATAATAATATTATAACGAAAAGGAAGCATTCTAAATGTTTAAGATAATGAGGACGAAAATGATCTCTCTCGTTATTACGTCTGCTTTCAAATTTTAATAAGCAGGAAACAATTTGACAAACATATTTAAATTTACAATCAGATGACAAAATCAACTTCTTAAGTATGTTTTTATTAGCCTTTTCAAAAAAATCACTTTGTTGTCACTGCATTATTTATTGTGACAAATGCTTCTAAAATGTAATACCTATTCAGTCTTTAGTGAAATGACATCAGACTAATAATTTCAAATCAGGAGAAGTTATTCAATAGAAAATTTGGTTAAAAAATATGCTAGTGAATAATTATCATTGAATTATTAATGAAAAAATTTTTCTTCTTTAAAATATCATCTTAATCTTTAAATTTCATCGAGCATTTTTATTTTTTAAGCCTTTTAAATGGAATATCCGGCTTTTTAAACCTTTTTTATAATGAGAGATTATTGCATTTTTATGCAACGATTCATAATTCAGTAGAGTTTGTTCACAGTGAAAATTTGTAATGATACCATCATTTGATTCTCAGTTTTCTATAGTTTTTAAACGAACACTTTCAGTGCTGGCATATGTTTAGTTAAGACTCACTGCCTGTATATTTTCCTCCAAAAGAAATCGTAATTGAAATATGACTGAATGATTTCAGTTTAGTCTTTTTTAATGAGTACAGCTACTTGTTCCACACTCTGAATCAACAGACAACGACAGAGTACAGTAATTTCCCCAAGTGTACTTCATTGATTTGTGAAATTGCATTTTGAGAGAGGTGTCCATATTTAAAATGCCGTCTGAATCTCAACACCGATCTTGGGAAATTTCAATTCCGTTTTTGTGCTATGAAAATTCCCTCTGAAAGGAAAAAAAGACTATTAAAACTAGATTGAATTTGCGTAAAGATGGATGATTTCCTTGTTTATTGGTTCTACTTAATTAGCCCAAAATCATTCTGCCAAAATCTATTCTGAGCTTTCAGAGATTTATTTCATGTTCTGAGAGAGTTAAACCTGAAGCTCTAAAATAATTGAATGGAAATTTAAGGATTAGAAATGGAAAAAATGTATTTGAGGGAAATGTCGGTCGAACACATAATTGGATTTTCACTTATTTTTAAAATGGAAACGGCTAGATTAAAAACTATATTAGACTAGATTTTTGTACATTACAATATAATTTCATTAGAGAAAATAAATAAATATTTATATGATTATTTTTTTAAACAACGATATTCGGGCTTTTGAAATTTTAAATTGAAATAAAATATTTATTGACATTCAGTATAATAAGAATAATATCATTACATATTTATCCTGATTCAAAATGAATCACCAGTAAAAAAATTTTTGAATTTTTTAAAACAGAAAATACATTAACTAATCATTATGCAAGTGATAGTATTCCAAAAGTATGAAAATAATTTAATGCAAGTGAAAATCAGTTTATTTAATTGTGAAAATCAGTTTATTTAATTATCAAAATTCCATTCTATATTTAATTCTTTAATTAATTTCTTTATATTTGTTTGAATTAAGAAATTTGAAGGATTTCGTCTTTATATCAAACAATCAGAATAATAAGTCAGTAATGAAGTGTAATTTGATTGATATCAAATTTAGTGGAAGCATGCAATATTTTGGATTTTAGTTATTGTTATGAGAGACTTCATTATTCTAATGAATGATTTAATTTACGATTAATTCTAAATCTATTTTTGAGTAACAAATACAGCCATTATTTTCAGAAAGCCTCATAACAAATATATGTATATTTTCAGAAGTATTACTTACACTCATTACTAACTTAAAAATGCATATTTAATGTTACATCTTAAAGACATTAGTTTCCTTATCTAGTAATATTAATAAGATGAAGTATTAAAATTCATTTTTAATTAAACCTTTGCGTTTCCTGTATCACTAAGTTTTAATCGAAATAATAATTAAATTTTAATTTAAAATTTCAGTTTTCCATCAATAAATTTTTAAATATAATTCTCATTTACTTTATAAAAGAATTAAAGGAAAATAAAATCAGCTAATGCAACTAAAATAAAAAAGTACATAAAAAGTACATATTTAATTAAAAGTGAAAAAAAAAAAAATATATAAAATTGAAAATTATTTGCTCCTATTCATCATTTAAAGCACATCCTCTACAATCACTTGTCTTTAAAATATAATTAATTTAAATTCTTAATTTTTCAACAACCAAAACATATTTAAATTAATTTTCATACTCGGCAAATGATAAAAGTACGTAAAAGTACAAAAGAATTTGTTTTTATACATCTGCAAGAGGCAAGACTTTTAGACTTAAATCATTATTATTATTAATATTTTTTTGAGAATGGCTACTAACTTCCTTTAGTCGCATATCTTGGTACAAAATATTAAGAAAGGAAGAATTAAATATACAAAATACTAACTGTGAAAAAAAATTAAAAAGCTCATCGGTCAACAGAAATTGATAATATTTTTTAACAACTCTTATTTTAACTATGTTTTACGCAATAACATTTTGTAAGTAATATAATATTAGTTAGGATACATCATTATTTTAAAAATAAAATTCAAAATTCCTTCAAGATGTTATGAAAAAATCTGTAAGAAGAGCTCTTTACGAGCTGTTAGACAAGGCGGACTCTTACCAAAAGAAAACTTTCATTACTTTGAAAAATTCACACAAGATGTCAAAATCTATTTCACGAAAAAAATAACAATAACAATAATATTCTAAAGGTTATATATATATATTTTTTGGAATTTTATTGGGTAAAATCGCAGAGTACGGGCCGTTGGGATTTGGCGTCAAAATTCTTTTCGCCAATGTCCACCAAGTAACGAGTAGAGATTTTAAGTGATGTGAATTTGTAAAAGTACAAGAAATATATATAGTTCCACATATAGAGACTTGTCGCTCAGTTGGCGCCATAAAAAATCACAACGGTTAAATCCCAACAGCCTCTAATTTGCCATTTGGCCTTCTATTGATGAATAAATTGCAAACTACATAGTACAGCGAATATTTTATTTTATTATCATATATTGTTAGATAGTGATATTAAAATTCAATGCAATTGATAACCATTATTAATAATAATTATATTTGCCTCTGGACAATTTTATATTTTATTCATATCTATTACTGAATTTAATCATGCGTATAATAATATTATTGTTTCTTTTTAAATGGCAATAGATTTTAATAATGTTTATAATCTTAAAAAACTCGTTTTAACACTAACACCCATCCATAAATTACTTTCCTTTGAGAATGAAAATGATTATACAATGTTTCAATTAATATACAATGCTTTTACTTTTTCCTGTGACAAAAAAAAGGTTAACACATACTGTTTAGTGTCACACTGCTTAGACGTAAAATAGAAAACCTGCAAAAAAGACAATCATGTCCTGGCCGTTAAAGATCCAATTGCTATTTTTTGCTGTTCCAGTTTATTCTTTCGTACACAGGCAACAAGAATTCTTCATTCTGTCAGTAAGTTCATTAAAGAACATAGCAAGATACATTTAATAGCAAGAATAACTGTTCCACCCTGAACTTAATCTTCTTAGAGGCTCCATGAAAGAAATAACGTCCACCGCTGGGTGTTTAGGTGGTCATTAAGAGTCTGAAAATGAGCTTATGGAGGACAACTTTTTAATTACTCAAAGAAAGCCGTCTTATCAAGAAATGTTCTAGATCTTCTTAATCGCTCGATTTCAGGAAGAAATATTTGTATCCGGGTTTTAAATCCAATAAAATAAAAGGGAACAGAGAGCTATTAAAGAGCTTTCTTAAGAGAAAGTATTTCTTTCTGGAAATACTGTTGGTGCATATAACTTGTTTTTGTCTTTTTGGTTAAAAAGCGGAATTTCAGTCAATTGCTAGCTTGTTTTTATGAAGTTTTGTAGAGTAAAAAAGAGATCTTATGCATTCTTATAAAATTATTATTTTTTTTATTTTTTTTAAGCCAGAACAAATAAATGGTAATGGCACGGAAACAAAAATAATTAATTTTGAAAAAATTATTCCCATCTATTTAATTTTAAATGTTAAAGAGGCAATAAGTTGATATTAATTTCATAAATTTAATTCTAAGTAATAATTTAATATTTGTAATGATGTAAAATGGGGCTTGATAGCCGAGTAACTGGGGCTCCGTGTCACAGATATCTGGTTCCAATCCTGGCGGTGCTATGGATGCTTTTAGTGGTTCAGATATCACTTCAAACATAGGACCCGGTCTATTGTAAGTGAACAACAATAAACCGTAAAATGAAAGCATTTCCTGCCTCGAAATGTGCCAATAGCTAGATAGCTTTGTCCTCATCCCCCACCCCATACCAGCACGGGGCTGCTGTGACACTGAAGACAATAATAAAGAAGTTCTTAAACTATATCAGTATTTATCCTATCTCAAATATAATTTTTTGAAATAAACACCATCCTGAAAAAAGCCAATAATAATAAGAATTTTTTTTTTTTGCAATTTCAAATATTGCGCAAGAAATTTTTAATTCTGCAGATTCAACGATCTTTCTGATAGAATAAATATATATTCCTTATCATAGAGTGTGTAAAATCGATGCTGAATATTGTTCCAAAAATTTAGAATTTTTACCAGTCACAATGTTTTCCAATATTCATATGACATCTGATAAAGAACGGCCATTGCGAAACTATAGAATCTTGGCCATACAAAATCGTTTGGCGATTCCCAATTTTATTCTATTCAGTAGAGAGTAAAATATTGGGAAAGCCTTCACTATTTTTGCTCAATAGTTCCGAACCCTTCTGTTCCAGCAGAATAAAACCCCCAAAATATGGATCCCGTAATGTTGTAAGTTACCGACTGAGTATCGAAGTATCGCATCCGGTTCAGAATTCCATGCAAAACGACATGAGAATAAAAGAAATAAAAAACCGGCGTCTGCGTTTCGTGATTTCTTTTAAAATAAAATCTGTAAAGAGATTTTATACGTAAGCAGAAAAAAAGAACAAAAACATTCCAGCACATGCCCTTTTCATTCCTTTTTTAGAATATGATCCGTTTTGTCGAGATTCTGCAACATTTCGAATTTTTATGAAACTGTATTGAGACGACTGCAGGAAATAGATAAACCGATAGTGTATTGTGAAATCTATCTAAAATCTAAGATCCTGTACCCTTTGTGCCAAACACATCGCCAAGTTGCCAAGTCGGTAAATAAGCACAGAAATGAATGGGCCAGGTAGTTTTGCGCTGTAAAATGATAATACGCCAAAATCCTTTACTGGGCTGCCAAATCGCCAAATAAACAGACAAAAATGGTTGCCGAAGTTCGGTGTCATTGTAAAATGCTATTTCGCCAAAAATTTATAGCCAAACTGTGCTTTTTACGCCAACATTAGCAGCCAAATAGCTATTGCGTTAAAGTTTATTCCTGAAAAGGCGTTTTGAAGCCAAAGTTTATCGTTTTAACACCAAATATTATCACTATCCTGCCAAAATTTTAATCCTCGAAATGCAAAAAATTTAATGCTTTATCGCCAACATTTTATCGCTTCTTTATAGCCAAATTTTTTCACTAAGTAAATTTGTTTTTGAGGTGCTTTTTTACGCCAAAAAGTTAATGCTTTATCGCCAAATTTTTTCACTAAAATTTTTTATCTCTGGAATACTTTTGCTCCAAATCATACCGCTTTACGCCGAAATTTAGCACTATTATGCCAAAAAATTATGCCTTTAAGCCAATTTATATCGCTTTATCGCCAAATTTTTTATCACTATTATGTCAACTTTTTAATGTTTTCTTTTTACGCCACATATTGCCGCTTTAACGCCAAAATATATCATTATTTTGTCAACATTTTATTCCTAAATTGCTTTCACACCAAATTAAACCGCTTTATCGCCCAAATTATTATGTGGAATTTTATTTTGCTAAGTCACAAAAATGTATAGTTTAAACAAAAATAATAATCGCTGTTAATTGATAAAATTTCGCCAAAAGTTATTCGCTAATTCACCATTTCTTTTTTTTTTTTTTTTTTTTTTTTTTTTTGTAATGTCAAAAATAAGTCATGTCAAAAAAAAAGAACAAAATTCCAGCAGATGCCCTTTTCATTCTTTTTTTTAGAATATGATCCGTTTTGTCGAGATTCTGCAACATTTCGAATTTTTATGAAACTCTATTGTGACGACTGCAGGAAATAGTTAAACCGATAGTGTATTGTGACTTGACTATTTTTGTTCGGATGTGAAAAAAAGAAATGCAAATACAAAATTTGAAATCTTATCCGAATTCTTTAGAAATATTGCATCTAAAAAAAAGGTGTCGTGAACATTGGAGAAAATATAAAAAGGCAAGGAACGAAGTGTATTATTTTCAAATTTCTTTCACGTCTTCTTTTCAGGTAAAGGATTTGAATTTTTTTAAACTAAGTTTTATATTCTGACTGCACGAATAGTCTTCCATTACTTATGATCATAAATTCATGTTAGTTGAAAAAAATATTAAATTGTTAACATTGTACGATTGAACAGGATATATTCTTCTATAGGGTGTCAAACGAAAAGTTAATCTAATCAATATGAAATAAAAAATTATCGAGCTGCGTTGAACCATAATAAAAAATGTTAATAATGTTTTCATCATAAAGGTTTGATTGAATATAATATATGAAACTCGTTATAGCGTCAAAATTTAATGGTGTAACCTTCGGTAGGCTTTTACCAGAACATTGCTCAACAATGCTTTTCTTAATTTAGTGGACATTAATAATAGTGAAAAATAATATCTTTTAGGGATAAAGCATTCGCTAATTTGAAAAAATTACCATATTACCAATTAATTTTTTATTATTTCTATAACAGATGACTAGTGACTATTGGCACTATAGACATTCTATTGCAACCTAACTGAACTGACTGTAATCAGACATAGGGATGACTTTGCAATAATAAAAAGAAATTCTCAAACTATTTGATCAGTTATAATATTTGAAGCAATAGAATATTTTTGACTGGAATTTAATTATATATTTCTGAAAGCATACCATTTCCTCACAGGTCAGCTAAAGCTTATAATGAATTAAACTCGGAAAACCAAATAATCCCACGGTTTATTAAATTTTCTTTAGAATGTATATCAATACTAGTAAATGATTTTGTGATAGCTCGTGGATATTAAGTACTAAAAATTGTTTAATGAGGAGCTGAAAGGTTTCTATCGCATTCAACTATCCAAAACTCTTGTGAATAGCATTCATAGTTTCATCATGTATTTATTATTTAAATCAAATTTGTTCTAAATAATGAAAAAATGTTTTCAAAATAAAATGGATACAAGCTAATTTAATACAAAAACAATAAATTTTCAAACAATAAATGAGTTTCGGTGTTTCAAAATAATATTCTTGCGCATCAAAAGAAAAACTAATCTTTAGAAATAACCTCTACTCTGAACAAGGCGAAAGAAATTTCTTTTGCAATTTCATCCATTTTCATAAGAAATTTCTTATAGTTCTATTATGCAATTTTAACATTTTGATGGATTAAATTTGTATTCCTTATCACGAAGTGAGGCAAATCGGTACTGAATATTGTTCCAAAATTAATATTTTCTACCAAATTCATAATGTTTCCCAATATTCCTATCACATTTAATACAACAGCCATTGCGAAACCATAGAATCCCGGCCATACAAAATCGTTTGGCGATTCCCAATTTCATTCCATTCATTAGAGAATAAAATATTGGGAAAGCCTTCACTATTTCTCGCTCAATAGTTCCGAACCCTTCTGTTCCAGTAGAATAAATCCCAAAATATGGATCTTGTAACGTTGTAAAGCTACCGATTGAGTATCGATGTATGGTATCCGGTTCAGAATTCCATACAAAATGGCACGAGAATAAAATAAATAAAACCGGCGTCTGCGTTTCGTGATTTCTGTTTTTAAAATAAAAATCTGTAAAGAGACTTTTTATACGTAAGCAGAAAAAAAAGAACAAAAATATTCCAGCAGATGTCTTTCTCATGCTTTTTATTTAGAATATGATCCGTTTATCGAGATTCTGCAACAGTTCGAATTTTTATCAAACTGTATTTAGACGACTAAGCCGGTAGTTTATTTTGTCTTGACTATTTCTGTTTGGATGCGAAAAAGCAAAGCAATACAAAATGTGAAATCTTATCCGAGATCTTTTGTAATGATTTTTTTGCATGTAAAAGAGGCGTCTTGAACATCGGAGTAAATATAAGAAGTGAATTATGAAAGTCAAGCAAGGAGCGAGGTGTGTTATTTTTAAATTTATTTCACATTGCCATTCAAGTATGGATTTGATTTTTTTTAAGCTAAGCGTTATATTTTCAGGACAATAGTAGTTTGCTTCACTTGTTAACATAAATTCAATGATGGTTGAAAAAAATTGTTTAAATTGTTATCATTTTAATATTGAAGAGGATATATTCTGCGGTATTTTTTAAACAAAAGTTTGATCTAATTTCAAATAAAAATCCACTTTCGTTGAACGTAATAAAATCTTTAGTGTCTTCATCATAAAGGGTTTAATAAAAGTCGATTGTCTATATAATATACGACATTTGATCGCGAAAGGGTTGTTTTGTGAGAATGTTCAACTAAGCTCTACTTAATTTACCTTTAACTTTTATAATAGTTTTATAATAGTGAAAGGGAATAATAGCTTTAGAATAAAGCATTGGATAATTTGAAAAATTATAATATCCATAATTATTTTTATAATTAGTGTGGCTAGTGACTATTGACATTCACTATTCCAAGTCTAACTGACCATCCCTCACCCCCTCATATTCGATTTTTATAGGCATGGGGGAAAAAGGTGGTGCTGAGATGCTGGTGTCATAAATGAAACAAATGATAGCACAACATTTAAGGTTTCATGATTTTTATTGCATTTTACAACATATTCAAAATAGGTTAATTGCAACAACTGACTAAAGCAGTGATGTTAAGATTAAAATTCTAATTAATCTAAGATTTCAGTAGTTCATATTTGTACTTAATTGCAATAGTTCACATTTATTAATCAGAATTAAATTCATTACTACCGATCCAATTTGAAGTTGACTTACAGTCTGTATTCGTTACAGCAGACTACTGTTTACAATAAGCATTGCAGTATTATGATAAATAATCAAAAGATACTTCACTCGTGGCTCAGTGGCAACGTGCGCTCTGGTGTGAATTAGCGGAAAGTTCAATCCGCTGGTGAGTTAGTTGTAAATACCGTTTCAAAAAACTAGAGACTCAATGGTGTGAGTTGTTCAGCTTAATGCCTCGTGAGTCGAACTAATAGGTGTGAGTTTTACGGGATTCTCCCATAGGATACACAAATATGGGGTTGTCCCTAAAAGTCCTTCCTAAAGACACGGCCCTCATTCTTCAACTAATCGGAGCTAAGTCAGACCTTTACCTACGGGTGTTCCATCACAACAGAAGCTGCCCCTCTTTCCCTTCATCCATGAATAGATTACTTATGGTATGTCCGTCCCGCATGGCAAGCCACTGATTATTAGACACAACAACATAAACATAAGAGTGTTTATATATTGCTTTGGACAGCAGCTTGGTATTTTTCGCTAAAGTTTTAAAGGCGTTTTATTTTATTTTCCTTCACTACTTTGAACCACTATATCAAAAGAATAATCATTCTTCATAATTTCATCAGTAAAACATAGCCGAAGATAAATACAAATAAAGTAAAATAGAATATAAATGGCTTGAATTAGGTGAAGTGTTGTACAATACCTATGAATCACCGAATCCAAATCCTGAAAAGAAATATGTATTCAGTAATTTCAACACACAACAGAGCATCATCATCATCATTCTTTCCAAGATAATCAGGGTAAGTGCTGGGGATTTAAAAGATGTTAAAGATGTATTTTTATATACGCTATACTTATTAAACTCCCTTTCCCATTAATGTAGGAGTATCATAACTCAAACTGTCAATAAAAAAAAAATTGTTAAGAAATTAAAAAAAAAATACAAATGTTTGGCTGTAAATAAAGATATTTCATTTCACACTTCTTTTCAAATTCAGCAGACAAAAAGTTTGTTATTTTATTAGCCATATATCAAAAGCTAAAAGTAGGAACTTGGAAATAATCCAGATCCATAAGACATGAAGCGGAGTAACTTTAATATCTGTCTTTTATTTAACTGAAAATAAAAGTAAACTCATGAAATACCATCTTAAAAAGTTCTCAAAGAGAAGTCATGAAATCCTTTTAGTTAGAATGGAAAAAAAAAAGGAAAATGAAGATATATTTTTTTTGTTCAAAAACTTTGTTTCTTTTAGCGGAAACTCGATTAAGTGGAGTTCAGATAATCGAGACTCTTTTGAATACTATTTAATTTTTTAGGTCGTTTAGAGGAAGATAATGTTGCTCCAAGTTCACGTCCTTTAACACTGTGACTTCAAGGTATATACGTGTGTATAAAGAAAATGTTCAAAAGTTTTAGTACGCTTATAAAAGCGTTTACGTTTCTCTCTTTTTGAATGCTTTCATGAAAGTGGAAGGAAATTTAAATAGTTCTGTAATTGATATTATTTTGAGAATCAAATACATAAAACCTATTTTAATGTAAGATCATTAAATTGTTGTAATTTACTTTTTGAAACAATCGAATTGTTTTTGCGAAACATTTTTATTGATGGTAGTTTTAATTTCGTCTCAAACTGTAAAGTTCACATCTTCTAACAGCAAGTGAATTCATTTACTTAAGGGTTAACTAAAAAGAGGTAGAAAACTATGCTCTAACATTTCAGTCCAACAAATATGACTTTGGAATTTGAAATAGTTGTTTTTAGTTTAAATTTTGGTGAAACTTTATTTTTTTCTTACGGGTGGATCAGCTTTAAAATTATCATATTATATTTCGTACCTGTTGAATTCAGTACAAAATATCGACAAGTAAAAGTCAAATAGAAATACTTGTCTAGCCTGTGATGGATACAACAAATCTAAAAGTTTGAAAGTTCTTTTATTAAATTCAAAATGGAAGGAAGGTGGATGTGAACCCACTAGATATTACCTCTGAGATATATCGGCTCCAAAATCTGGTACTTTAATATTTATTCACTTTAACTGACTTTCACCTGGCACATTCTCATGAATGCTGAATCTACTACTTAGTTTGCAATCTAGTAGAGAAGGACTTCAAATAAATGTGACTTTCATTTCTAAAAACAAAATGAATTTTAGGTTTTAAAAATAGATATGGTGTTCTTTATAGTAAACAATTTAGCACTTGTAGAAAATTGAATTGTTAGTGGTTTTGACTGATTTTCTTTCAGAAATCTTTCTCTTAGGCTGTAATACTTTCCCTGTTCACAGTTTGATATGCAGGTTAATTAACTCTAGACATGGGAATGAAAAATAATGACTTGGATATCTCATATAAAAATTATATTATGAAGTAATTAACATGCTAATAATTATTTACATTTATGAGGTATATAATTTTATTAATAATATGATGTATGTTTGAATAATAGTTTAAATTCGTTTCAAGTATTGTAATAAACTAATTCATTATAGCCATATTAATAGGTTTACGTTCTAGTTGTTAATTATGTTTAAAATTATACTGGTAATAGAATGGCCTTCTTTCGATTGCCTGGATTCAATTCTTTGATTTTTAATTAGGGTTAGAACTTTTTTTTTTGTAATTACGTTGTTTTCTTTGTGTTTCCGAAAAAAAAGCAAATGAGCTAATCTCTAGTGCCTGTACCTGACAGTAGTTCGAATCAATACTTTGAGAAAAAAAGAATAAAACATTTTGCCCGACAGTTTTCAGTAGGATAAGAGTGATTCACTTTTCTTCAGAAATTATATTATTGTTCAGAATTAGGCTATCCAATTGAGACAAAACTGTCAAGTATTGGAAGAATTTTTAATAAACAATTGTTTGCATTCTAAATTAATTTATTTGTTTTTAATTTAACAACTAGTGTACTGTAAATAGTGTTTCATTGAAATATTGGATCTCATATTTAATTTTTTCTTTAATTCTTAGTATACATTTTATTAATTTCTTTTTTAATTTTTGTTGTAGGTTTTATAAAGGTTAATTTAAAGCAAATCTAATATAAACATGTAAATGTTTTTAATACAAAAAGTTTGCGTACTGATTTTAAAATGTCATACATAACTTGTTTCAGAAACAGCATATTTTATTATTTAAAATTTCAGTGCATATTTGAGTCGTTTAATTTAAAATTGACGTAAATCCAAATTTAATATGGTTTCATTTAAATATAGGTGTATTTTATTATATGAAAACATAATCAATGGTATAATATCTTCGTAAATATTCCATGATTTTGCCAAAAGGTTTATGTTAATTAAAATAAAATGATAATAAGATGTTAAAGTAACAAACCTTAATATATGAATAAATGCACTTTCAAATAAAACGACACATTTAAAATATTTTTCTTTATACTTTATAACATATATTTTTCTTTATACTTGAAAATAACTAGTATTTATTTCTTTTTATAGGTAAGTGATATTTGGAAAACCTCTTTTTTGATATCCTAAAAGGTAAAAATAAAATCTTTAAATCTTTTTATTACAGTTTCGATTTCATGAAAGTATGGTTTAAAAATATCATGATTTGCTTTCATTGTTAAAAACAGCATCCTCTGTTTTAACCAGTAAACTTTCTTCTTCGACTTAAAAAAAGCTCTAAGCGCTTCAATAATGTAATGTCTCTTAAGGGATAACAAAAGACTGGAAAACTATTTAATGGAGAGGACATTTTCTGTCCGCTTAGGGAAGCTGTCATCTGGTGATCGATGTTCTTCTAATGTGGATTGTAAATAGTTTATTCGTGTTGTCGGCATCTATTAGATTTTTTGAAACTATAGAAGAAAACTTTGTGATGAGAAAGACACCTTATGTGAAATTATTAAATAACCCTACAAAATTTTTGCTGTGGGATGCTTTGGTTATTATTACCATGTGCGAACATGATGTCGTCCTGTTTAGATGTTCACGGTGTTTCCAAAAAAGGCAATTTGTAAAATTAAAAATAAGTAAGGATGTGTTATTATTTGAAAATAGATTAATTTCCTCGCGTAACACGAGAATCTTTGATTTCCAAAATTGTTATTTAAAATAAACGTTTCACGTGATTTTATTTGTGTGTGCTTTAAAAAGGACATGGAATATGTGTTGCTAAATATATCGATTGACCCAATATCAAGTCACGTCCTCTATAGTTCATTTTGAATGATAGAATATAGAGAACCTATAACAAAAAATGCAATTCGTAACTGACAATAAAGGAAGCTATATTGTACATGAAATTCATATTTTTCTATAAGTCATGTTAGAATTATTTAGTGCAACATTTACTCCTATCAGTGACTAATTTTTTTGTACCGCTGAATTCTCACCATCTTATTTTTTTCTCCTTTTAGTCTCATTGCTGATTCAGATCGTTAGAGAGAATTACTGAAAGATATGATTAACGTTAAATCTAATTATGGACACTATACATTTTAAAATTTAAAATTACATTATATTCCGGAATTTTTAAAAGTGTTTATACATTTCCTTTTCTATCCTCATCATTCAATTCCATAAATAGACATATTTATATGGAAGGAACTTTCCAATTCCATCTTCATTTGATATCTTCGCGTCAGGGGAGGACAATGAAAAATCTTGATGATATCCTAGAAAGATGAATAAGTTTCCTGAGTGTTCGTGGCGGAGCCCCACTGTTTGGAGAATCGGCTGCTGCATCTCAAACAATTAAAGTTGCTTCGAAGTTTGCAGATGATGAATCGTCTGGGTGATGATGCACTGCCTAATGGCATCCACAATGCATATATTACCATGCAAGATAAGGAAAAAGTAGTTTCAGCCCTAAATATATTAAGGTTAAAAATATTATTTCTCGTTTTTAAATTATCATTGTGGATGACTATAGGCTGCTTACAAAAATTATTTATTTGTGTGATGTTAACAAAATATAAAGTAAAACTTGTTCTTAAAATAAATACGAGTATATGTAGATTTTAAAATTAGTTCCTAAGGTTATAAAATCAATTATTAAAAAGCTAATAATAGGCTTATTTCAAGAAATAAAAGAAAGTAGAGGGTTTTTGATTAGATAGGCCTGATATTTTGTTCGAGAAAATGTTTGGTTAATAATATTTTTGTTTGAAAAACAGCTTTTGAATTGCTTAAAAATTGACACAATCATTTTTTGGCAATTTAATAGTAAACTCTGAGAGTTAGCTTTATTATATAAGATCCAAAGGTCCAATAAGACTTTAAATCCCCAATAACATCTGAATATTTTAGGAAACTGAACTATTGCCAATGTAGAAATTTTTTAACAAGAATCTTGTTGTTCAATTATTATAACCACTAATAGTTGATTTTTCTGTAAATTTACAAAAATTACCAATGTTGAGGAGAAAAAAAAATAAAAAAGAAATCAAAAATAGTTTTCATTTAACTGATTTCTTTTTAAAGTTTTTAAGTTTAAATGTATATTGATTTCTAATGTAATCATTATGAACTCCTGATCTACAAGAAAAAAGTATATATGGCGCGACACCACACTTTTTAAATGGAGAGTATTTTTTATTTTAATTTAATTAAAACAAAGATTGTTTAAAAGATTTATAAACCATGACTCTAACCCAAGAAACCTAAATAACAGAAATATTGAAACACATTTTTAAACATCGAATAACGAAAATTGAAAATTTTTAAATATCAAAAATAAAAATTTATAATATAGGGATAATTAATAAAATTAAAATATTGTTCTTGTATACAAGAATATAAAATCTTTTATATCTACTATTATTCCCTTTCGAAATGGATTCAATTTGGTTTATAAGATATTCGAACTCTAAATAAATTGAATTATTATTTTATTTTCAGTGGAATTCGAATATTTTAGAAATCAAATCGAAATACTAATTATAAGAATAAGAGAAACATCCGAGTAACTAAATTGAATTTCCCCACATTCTTATTCCACTTTTCCAAACGACATTTTTTTCTTTCTTCATGAACATTCACTAAGCCTTGTCGATGACGAACATATTTAAAAAGTACGCACACAAATCAGATTATTCATAATGCGGATACAATGAGAGCTTCGAGTAAACCATTTGTAATCAGGATTTATTTTTTCCTCACCCCCTCGAGGTACAACTCGAGAACGAATGGGGTCGGTGGCCTTGTCAATGGAGCTGATGCGAGTGCTCAGAAGTCTTTGGATGAAGGGCGTAATAAGGTATTTCCAAGACGACTTCCTGGCAGCCATTTTTCGTTCTTGGTGGAAAACGAGGACAGTTTTGTCCTTGTTTGATCAGACGATGTCCGATGAGTGTCCTGTTTCTTTAATTTATATTAAACTTCGGGTTGATTTGATTTGAGGCTTTCGCTTTGGTTTTTCAGTTTATATGAAAGGGTTTTGATTAAGAATTTGTTTTCCAGATATTTACTTTTTTTTTGCCTTAAGATTTCATTTGTATGTAATATAAATTCAAAATTCTAATATACGAGTACATTGTAAGAACTATTTTGAACTATGATAAGTTATTTCTTAACAACTATTTAACTTCATTTGTAAATGATTGACATGTTTGATTATGGTAATGGGACGTTGTATTTGAATGGCACCATGTTTTACTCCGTTAAAATCTTTTTTTTTAATAATCATGAATTAATAATATATTAGGCGCAGTTTCAAATAAAAAGTAACCTTATTTATTATTTTTGTTAATTCTATATTTCAATTGCTTTATTTGTTTTAAAATTTTAATTTGCAAAATTTTGTATTTTCCTTAACAAAATATTAATGATTACTAAAAAACAAAATAATATACCGCATAAAAACGAGAACGCTAAATGTAAAAAGATAATGATAAAGAAAATGAGTCGTCTCATTTTTATGGGCTGTCTTCAAATTTTAGTAATAACCAAACAATTTGGTAATCCTATTAAAAATTATAATAAGATAGCAAAGTCGACATCCTTATTAAGCATTTAATTATTTTTATAAGGACAAAAATAGATTTTTAACGGTTTATAATAACAGCTTTTTAATGTCACTACCTAATTGCCAAAAATAGCAATAATGCATTATAGCGAATAAGAAATAGCCTTGATTAAGATAATGATGACTAAAATGAGTTGTCTCATTGTTATGGCTGTCTTCAAATTTTAAGAAGCACGTAACATTTTTATAATTATATTTAAATTTATAATCAGATGGCAAAATCTACTTCCTTATTATTTAACTGTTTTTATAAGCCTTTTAAAAAAGTACTGTGTTGTCAATACATTATTTATTGTGACAAATGCTTCTACAAATATAATGACAATTCCAGTCTTTAGTGGAATGACATCAAGTTAAAAATTTCCCATCAGACGAGAAACAATTCAATCAGATAATAATAAATTATTGCGTTTTTATGCAACGATTCATAATTCAGTAGAGTTTGTTCACAGTTAAAATTTGTAATGATACCATCATCTGGTGTCTAAATCTTTTTTCTATTGACGGTAAAAATTTTAACGAACTTTCCATTGCTGGAACATGGTTTAGCGTCACCTGTATTTTCCTCCAGAAAAGGAAATTGTGATTGAAATTTGATTAATTGCTTACAGTTCAGGATTAAAAGTTCTTTTTAATGAGAATTTCTTCTTCTACACGTTAAGCCAGCAGGCAGAGTGCAGTTAATTTCCTAAATGGGGTTCATTACAATTTGTTAAATCACATTTTGAGAGAGGTGTGCATCTCAATCTCAACGCTTATCATGGTAAATTTCAATTTCGTTTGCGACATGAAAATTCCCTCGGAAAGGGAAAAAGACGATTAAGACTAGATTGAATTTTTGCATAAAGAGGGATGGTTTGCATTGCTCATTAGTTCTGCTTCATTAGCTCAAAAATCTAGTCTGTCTTAGGGATTTAAAAATTAAACCCATAGATAATTTAATGGGAATTTAAGGATTATAAATGGAAAAAATGTATTTGAGGGAAATGTCGGTCTAACAATAATTGAATTTTCATTTATTTTTAAAACGGATGCTGCTACTTTAAAATGTATATTAGACTAGACTGTATATTACAATATAATTTTGCATTAAGAACGATAAATTAATTTATCTATTTTGAATATAGATTATGACTATTTTATTAAAACTAAGAAGTCTATTCCGCTTTGAAATTTAAATATTGAATCTGAGAAAATATATTACATATGTTAGATCGTTTTCAAAATATATTTTCAATAACTATTCGTATAATATCATTACATATTTTCCATTCAAAATTGAATTACTTTAGTATAAATATATTAATTAATATGATTAGTTTTCTTAACAATAAAATAAAAATAAATTAAAACGCAATAAAGTATTTGTTGAAATTCCAAAAATATAAACTTGAATTAAAACTTGAATATAACATTAAATATTCATTAAGCAAATGCATTAATTTACCATATAGTGTATTTTAATTGTTGAAATCAGTTTATTTAACTATCAAAATTCCTATATATATTTAAATATTTAATTTTTTCCCTATATTTGTTTGAATTAAGACATTCGAAGGGATTTTTGCATTTATGTCAAACAATTAAAAATAGTTAGACAGTAATGAACGTGTAATTTGCGAGATGGTAAATTTAATAGAAGCATGTTTTATTTATTGTTATGTGACGTCATTATTAGAATTAATGATTGAATTTACGATTATTTCTAAAACTATTTTGAGTAACAAATCCCAGCATTATTTTCAGAAAGCATTACAACATATATATGTATATTTTCAGACGAATTATTACAATAAAAACAGTGCTTTGATGTTACATTTTAAAAACAATAGTTGCCTTTATCTTGTAATATTAATAAGATGAAGCAGTAAAAATTCACTTTTTAATTAAATTTTGCATTCCCTGTATCATTAAATTTTTATTCGAAATAACACCTAAATTTTTAATTCAAAATTTAGGTTTTCTATCAAAGGGTAATTTAATGAATTTTTCATTATGACACTCCTTTACTTTATAAAAAAAAATCTAAATGAGTAATAAAATAACTTAGAGTAATGAAAATAAAAAATGACATATTAAATTAAAAGGAAAAAATATAAACTTGAAAATCATTTGCTCCATTCATCACCATTTAAAGCACGTCATCTCAAACAATTTGCTTTAAAATATAATTAATTTAAATTATTATTTCAACAACCAAAAGATATTTAAATTAATTTTCATACTGACAAATGATAAACTTCAATGAATTCCTGTTTTTATACATCTGCAAAAGACAAGCTTTAATAATTAATTTATTATTTTAAGAATGAGTATTAACATTTCTTTAGTAGCATATCTTGTTGAAAAATATTAAAAATGAAAGAATTAAATATACAAAATGCTAACTGTAAAAACGAAATTTAAAAGCTTATCCTACATCAAAATTGATACTATTTTTGTTCTACGTAATAGCATTTGTAAGTATTCCTTTAGCATTAACATTAGTAATTTTCCTTTAACTCTATAGAACCCCATGTGCTTATATTATTTATTGGTACATTTAATTATACTATTTATTTTTCTGTCTTGCAGAAATGCTGAAAATATGATATAAGCAAAATGTAATCAAAAGAAAATAAGTTAACATCTTAAAGAAATTAAAATCTATTATATGAAATAAAAATGAAAATTATAATAATTTTCTTAAGGTTAAACATTTTTTGAATTCTGTTACTGTTTCCAATGGCTTTATTGGAACTCAATCCAAACATATTTGGCCACTTACCGTAGAAACAAAAAAGGAACAAATAAACAAATCAAAATTACAAAGGGAAAAGATCAGACATTCTTAATAAAAATGACCAAAAGGTCTAAAAATAATTAAAAACAAAAACAAGTTAAATGTTCTAAGGATAAAACTTTATAAAGCACCGTAATAAAAGTGCGCGTGATCATGATATGTTTCCTCTGGCCTTTCAGTAAAGAATACAAAAATCACTATTATGTTGTAAGTTAAAGAGTCCAGTCCCGAGCAAACAAACCTGGGCCTTATTCATTTCCCTCTGTCTTACGTAAAACACATATATCAGAGTTCACAATCCCTATTTTGGCCAGATGTTTGGCCAGGCAGTCGTATCCAGTTCTTAATCTAAAACTGCCTACAGCCTCTTTTTGCGAGTTTTTCTACCAAATGTTTTCCAGCTATCCCCAATTATCTAACATACTTTCCCTTTGGTGTTATATAATAATTCAATAATATACGATGACTTACTTTGTCCCGTATGGTTCTCCTAAATGAATCAAGAAGGATAGGATCACTGTTCCGGAACTTCTTCTGATCCTCTTTTTGCCAGAAGATCTGCCCTTCCTTTTTCCATCAATTCCAACATGTGTTGGAATTCGGTGGAGAGTGATGAATTTACCATTTTCGTTAACGAACTTGATATCTTGTTTTATTTTTTTAAAACAGACAGTCTTTGTAAAGCGATTGCTTCAATGGCTGATCTAAAATCCAACAAAATAACTCATCTGAAAAAGAATGTATTTTATATTTAAGACTTTCCGCTGCCAAGAAAAGCTGTGGAAATTTCCTCCACAGTTAGAAGTTTCCTCCCAGAAAGTTAGATAGATGATTGGCAACCGGAAGAAAACAGAAAATAATGTACTGTAGACACCCGCATCAGCAGATTTTTTTAATTCTATTGATGAATAAATTGCAAATGATATATTATATACCATTATTTGTCGTCATCATATACCGTCATAGTACATTCCGCCAAGATTTTATTTGATTATGTATTCTTGCATAATGTTTCTAAAATACAATACAATTACCAACAATTATATTTGACTCAAGACAATTTTATGATTACTTAATCATATCTATTACTGAATTAAACTATAAATATAATACATATTATTGATTTATTTAAAATTTCAATAGATTTTTATAATGTTTATAACCATAAAAAACTTTTTTTTATTACTAATACTCCTCCATTAATATCTTTCCATAAATATGAAAACATTTACAATAATAATCTTTTTACCTGCGACAAAAAGATTCACACATACTGATTAAGTGTCACACTACTCAGCCATAAAATGGACATTCAGCAATAAGAAAGGTCATTATGTCCTGGCCATTAAAGCCCCAATTGCTATTATTATTTTTTTCAGTTTATACTTTTGTACATAGGCAACAAGATTTCTTCCCCTGTCAGTAAGTTCATTAAATAACAGAGAAAGATACATTTAATAGCAAGAATAACTGTTCCACCCGAACTTAATCCTCTTAGTGGCTCCCTTGTAAGAAATAACGTCCGCTGCTGCAATCATTAAGAGGGACAGAAATCACAAAAATGAGCTTATGGAGGACAACTTTTAATTACTCAAAGAAAGCCGTTATATCAAGAAATGTTCCAGACCTTCTTAATCACTCGATTTCAGGAAGAAATATTTTGTATCCGGACTTTAAATCCAATAAAATGAAAGGGTAGAGAAAGAGCTATTAAGAGTTTTTGTAAGAGAATGTATTTCTTTCTCGAAATACTGTTGGTGTATGTAACTATTTTTTTTATCCTTCGGTTGTAAAAAGTGGAATTTTTTTTTATTTAATTGCCAGCTTGTTTTTGTTAAATTGTGTTGAGTAAAAAAAAAAGATTTTATTAATTTTTATAAAAATATTCATGTTTTATTTTTAAGCAAGAACAAATGAATGATAATGGCGCCAGGATACAAAATAAATAATTTTGAAAAAAATGATTCCTATCTGTGTAATTATAAATGTGAAGGAGGCAATAATTTAATATTAAGTTTAATAATTTAATTCTAAGTAATAATTTAATATTTATAAAGATGTAAAATGGGCTATAAGGGTTCGAAATCTAGATTACCAGCTAATATGAGCGTAGAGCGTTGGGCGTAAGGTAGACAACCCTATCCAGTAAAAGAAAACGTTTCCTGTTTTGTAATCTACCAGTAGGCAGATAGTGTAACGTCTAGGCCTATACTAGACCTGTAACAGGTTCAAGAAAAGGCCATGGGAACACTTTAATTTTTATTTGCAAGCTCTATATATGTATACAAATACAGAACTCTGAGTTAGTTTTTTGTATGAGACAAATACAGAACTCTGAACTACACAAAGAAATGAAAATTAAAAACATAAATTTGATCACAAGTGCAGTTCACTCTCTGTTCACTTCAAGTGTATCCCTGACGGGGAGCGGAGTCATCTTCCCTCACTTCTCATTGGAGTAGACATTTTCTCACCTCATGGTCTATCTGTAGTCCATATTGCTGCAATTAATTCGACCTGTGAAGGTCGCACAGACAATAGCTAGCTTCATGAATCTCATTATACATGATACTATCTGCTATCAGATTTGTGTGACAGATCGTTCTCATTAGTAAAAACATTAATTGCATGTAATATAACTACCTAAAAATACTGCTTGTCTGCTGTAAAATTTGAGAGATAGGATATTATTATGTTGTAATATATATTGTAATATATATTATATGTTTTATATTGTATGTTGTAATATATATTATTATGTTGGATATTGTAATATACGTCCCTCTTTCCTGAGAAAGAAATGACACAACTCTTTTTTGTAGAAAAATGTTACAACGGTATTGATCTACTACGGGGCTGTTGAGCCTCTGAAGAAGAATGATGTAAATTTTTAATTTTTTTTTTAATCATAGCTGTGTCTAACTCCAAAGTGAAATTCGAGGTTCTTTTTATTGAACTCATATATATATAAACACAATTTTCTTTATAACTAAATATATTTTACAATTTAAAGGTGTAGTATTTTCATTCACTTAAAAGACGTACTCTAAATTTGCTTATAAAAAATGCACATATCCTGTAAAAAGACACTACTGGATTAAAACGTTGTTAAAATATTAAGAAAAGGAGTGAAAATGTTATAGAATAGTTTACGACAAGCAAAATAAAATTATACATTTCAATCATAATTTGTAGATATATTTATAATATATTAAATCGTATTTGTTCTTAAAAATAAAATAAAAATTCTATAAGAGCTATTTTCATTATCAATCCTTGTATAAATAAGTTTCTGAATACTTTCTTAGTATCTAGCTAAAACAGTAATTGTCTTTACTAGTGATTGTAGTAATAAATGTAACTAGTGATTGTAGTAATATGTAACGATAAAATACAAATTATATGAAACAATAACAGAATTGTCTCCTTTAACATTTAATTTTAAAATTAATTTTAGAATTTTGGAAAAAATAGCAATTACTTTCATAAAAGAGTCAGGAATCGACTTAAAAATGCCGACTCCCTAACTCGACTACTTCAAAAAATGTTCGATTTCCAACTCCGAATCCCCACCTCTTGAAAAATACTGTGTATCCTTTTTTAAAAATAAATATTATCACCTTGATTTGCTTAATATTATCGAATTTATATCTCTACATGAAGCACTGGTTTAGCTGCTTGTTTTATATAACAAGACCGAAATCAGCAAATAACAGCACAAGATATTTGTTGTTGATACCATCGTTATATTTCCCGAGGCTCTGATTTCAGACAAAATATCCAATTATTTTCTTGTATGGAAAATAACTAATATTCTACAGATAACAGCATGTTCTTAAAAGAAATGGCTTACCTTTTACTCTCTCTTTTATTTTTGTACTTGATTGAAAGTAAACAATATTATATGAAATCAAATTAAAGTTGGAAAACAATATTTTGATCCATGAAAAATTTCTGATATTTTTTATTTCAATTTTAAAGAATAAATGACCCTATTAATGTTTCTACATTATAGAATTCAAAAAGGCATTTTTAACGGTTCTTATGGCAATATGGCATTTTTTATTTGTACCTGGGTATTGAGAAAGAAAACATGATCACAAATATAGATTTTTATTTTGTTATCGAATTAAATAGTACAGATGTATCTCCATGATTTGTCGTATTAGTTAGTCAAAAAAGCAAAAGTTTGAGATTTATGTGCATTTTCCTATTACAATAGATTTTTTTGGCATAAATCGTAGCGTATTCTTATTATAGAAATGATTTACGACCCATAAAAATAAGTCTATTTTGCTTTATTTCTACTATGGAGGCAATAAACTCATCTTTAGGTATTTATGCAATCTGGAATTATTGAAATGGAATCTTCATGGGAAAACGTAAACTCGAATGCATTGTCAATTACGTCGTTTGGAGATTTTCGTATAACTAAAACTAATTTCATTATATTAAAAGGTGATATTTCGAGAGATTTAACTCTTCCTTTCTGTAATACAGAAAATGTAATTAATATATAATAGAAATATTGGTAATTAATTAATCTTATCTTTCACTATATGCAACAATGTAACTAAGCACGTGTGATCGATAGAAATCATAAACTGTAAGAATACTGCCAAAAAGGAAAAAGAAAGGAAAACTGCCAAAAATCCTAAAAATATTTTTGATGAGTTGGTAGTAGATACCTCTAGTTACAATTCAGGATTTTATAAAAATGCCATTTACACATTTTTATATATATGCATGTAAAAATCTTTAAAACCATGTTCTATGATTTTCTTAAAATTTGTGTTCCGTTTTTTCTCCTTTACTGCTAAACTCTTCAAACTTAAAATGTGATGATACATTTTTTATATACACTAGTGACAAAAGTCATGGGATAGCAATATGCAAATTTTCAGATGGCAGTAGCACCGCGTAGAACAGGTATAAATGCGCAGTTCGCAGAGCTTTCATTTCTGTTAGTTATTCATGTGAAGAGGTTTTGACGTGATGATGACCGCGTGGAATTAACAGATTTTGAACGCGGAATGTTAGTTAGAATGGGTCAATTTCGGAAATCGTTAGGGAAAAATTAGATCCACTGTGTTATGAAATTTGCAAACCATGGATAGCGCAGTCTTTCGACCGCCTGCATAACGACCCAGACCGGCGACGTTTCTGCAAAGAGTCTTAAACAGACACGCAACACTGTCAAATAACCACAGAAATCAATGGTGGATACAAGGGACTTGTTTTTAGAACTGTGCGGAGAAATTTGGCTTTCTTAGGCTATTCCAGCAAGACCGACTGAGTGCCTTTACTGACAGAACGACATCGCTTGCAGCGACCCGTGGGCACGTGAGCATATCGGTTATAGATGAATGGAAAACCTGGCCTGTTCCGATGAGTCACGATTTCAGTTGGTAAGAACTGATGGTAGGGTTCGAGTGTGGCGCAGACCCCACGAAGCCATTAGTCAGCAAGGCACTGTTCTAGCTGGTGGTGGCTCCGTAATGGGTGGGCTGTTTTCATGGCATGGACTTGGTCCTCTGGTGCGACTGGACCGAACATTGAAAAATGCTTATGTTCAGCTACTTGAGATCACTTGCAGCCATTCATGGACTTCATGTACCTAAACAACGATGGGAAACATGGATGACAATGCGCCATGTCACGGGCCACAACTGTTCGCGATTGGTTTGAAGAACATTCTGGACAATCAACGAATGATCTGGCCACCTAGATCGCCCGACATGAATCCCATCGAGCATTTATGGGACATCATCGAGAGGTCTGTTCGTGCCCAAAATCCTGCACCATCAACGCTTTCACAATTATGGACGTCTATCGAGACAGCATGGCTCAATATTCCTGCAGAAGACTTCCAACGACTTGCTGAGTCTATGCCATGTCGAGTTGCTATTCACTTCGCCGGGCGAAAGGAGGGCCGACACAATATTAAGAGGTATCCCATGACTTTGTCACCTCAGTGTAAGTCTGAATGTTTTAACATAGGATTTCGGCATTTATTTAGAATTATTTTATAGTTTATTGTAATGAAATATACCATGTAAAAATGAGCGTCAGTTAATTTTTTTATTAAATCCTAATTTAAATAAACAAAAAATTGCATGTTAAAATTCCAAACCATGTTTTTCTCTAATCCTCATAAAATTTCATTTTCTACAAAAAAGAGAACATAAATGTGATTATTATATGATGATAAGGTGTTTTGAGTATCTTTAATGAAATATTTTTTTAAATCGAAATATGAGAAGCTTAAAGGATAGAATATCTATATTTGCTCATTTTTTACATTGCATGCTAGCAAACATCCCATCATCAACATTGGTGAGGTGTTTGAGCGTACTTTTAGGTAGCTGCACTACATTTGCGTATAATATGAGAGAAAAACTGTCAAACAGATAAAAACAGATAAATTGTCAAAGTATGATTATTTTATTATATTATAAATGAGTTAAAAAGTTTCAAAATAATATTCATACACATAAAAACTAATTTTTAGCAACAACCACTTCTCTAAAAAGAAATTTCTGTTACAATTTCTAACTCCTTTATGTTATTTCAACCTTTGATAGAATATGTTTCTATTCCTTATCATGGAGTGTGGAAAATCAACGTTAAATATAGTTCCAAAATATAGATTTGTTACCAAACTCATAATGTTTCCCAATATTTATATGACATTTGATTCAACAGCCATTTCGAAACCATAGAATCTCAGCCATACAAAAATCGTTTGGCGATTCCCAATTTTATTCCATTCATTAGAGAGTAAAATATTGAGAAAGCCTTCAATCTTTTTCTCAATAGTTCCGAACCCTTCTGTTCCAGTAGAATAAATCCCAAAATATGTATCTTGTAATGCTGTAAGTTACCGACTGAGTATCGATATATCGTATCCGGTTCAGAATTCCATACAAAATGGCGAGAGAATAAAAAGAAATAAAAAACCGCCGTCTGCGTTTCGTGATTTCTTTTTTTTAAATAAAATCTGTAAAGAGACTTTATACGTAAGCAAAAAAAAAAGAACAAAACATTCCACCTGATGTCTATTTTATTCTGTTTTTTTATTTTAGAATATAATCAGTTTTATCGAAATTCTTACAACATTTCGAATTTTTATGAAACTCTATTGTGACGACTGCAGGAAATAGTTAAACCAATGGTGTATTGTGACTTGACTATTTCAGTTTGATGTGCGAAAAAAGAAATATCAATACAAAATTTGAAATCTCATCCGAGTTCTTTAGTAGTGTGATTTTTTTGCACGTAAAAAAGGCGTCGGATTGGATAAAATATAAAAAGGCAAGGAACGAAGTGTATTTTTTTTCAAATTTCTTTCACGTTTCCATTCAGGTATGAGATTTGGAATTTTTAAACTGACTTTATCGTCTGACTTCAATAATAGTTTTCCATTACTTAATATCATATATTCATGATAGTTGAAAAAATATTAAATTGTTAACATTATACGATTGAACAAGATATATTCTTCTATAGTTGTCAAACGAAAAGTTAATTTAATGTAATATGAAATAAAAAAAAATAACTGAGCTTTGTTGAACCGCAATAAAAATGTTAATAATGTTTTCGTCATAAAAGGCTTAATAAAAGTCAATTGTCTATGTGATTGTGTCTTGTGTGTCTATTGTACGAAACTTGTTAGATCGATAACATTTAAAGGCGAAGTATTAGGGGGGGGATTTTACGAGAAGAATGTTCAACAAAGCTTTCCTTTATTTAGTGAAACTTAATAATAGTAAAAACAATATAATAGCTTTAAAGATAAAGCATATGTTAATTTGAAAAAAATTACCATATTAATAATTAATTTTTATTATTTCTATAGCAAATGACTAGTTACTATTGGCGTTATTGACATTCACTATGGCAGCCTAACTGAACTGACCGTAATCAGACCTAGTGATGACTTTATAATATTAAAAAGAAGTTATCAAACTATTTGATCATGAAAAGAAGGGCAACTTTTGTTATGATGCAGTACTCGTAGGCAGATGTCTGACTTGGCTACAAGTCGCTGAAGAAGGGCAGTGCCTTCACGGAGGACTTTTGATATTTTCCATCGCATTTGCTTATCGTATGGGGAGAAAACCCAGAAACCTCCCACCAGGTAGTCCGACGAACGAGGAAAAATGTTGATTATCACAAACGTCACCGAATATCCTAGTTTCAGTTGAAACAGTGTCTACAACAAAGTCGCCGGCTGATTGAACCTCCGCTTTAATGCTCTCAAGCGGTGCTCGTTGTCATTAAGCCACGAGTCCTTGTGTGAGTCATTATAAGTTATAATCGATGCTCGGTTAAAATTACAGATAAAGGATATATCCTCGAATCTTTAGAGAGTTGCGAGGCAAATAAAAGAATTAAAATAATTTGCACCATTCATTTCAGTGATCACCAAATCTTACTGGCTTCTGTTAAACAGTTAAAATATGATTATATTTATTATATTATCTATATATTTTATAAATGCCATGTCCTCCTACTGAGAAAAGGCACTACAATTATTTAAATGTTTAAAAGTCATAGGTCACACAAAATACAGTTTTGGAATTCCACAACTCCAGTTCTATAGCGATAGTCACGTAAACAGTCATAACTAGTCAGACATCTAAAAAGACTCACCGCTGTCTCACGTGAATACTGGGAATAGTTTCCTCTTCCCCAGAATTCTCCACCTCTGATCTATAGCGCGTTGAATCATATCTTATTTAAGAATTTTCTTAAGAGTCAAGTTACTGAACAGTTTAGTTTATTGTATTATAAAAGAATTTAAATGTTTCAAAATAATGTTATTACTCTTAAAGAGAAAAACTAATCTTTGTAAGTAACATCTACTCTGAACAAGGTGAAAGAAATTCAATTGCAATTTTATCTACTTCATAAGAAAAATTTAATTCTATTATGCAATTTCAAATTTTTTATAGAATAAATTTGTATTCCTTATCACGGAGTGTAGTAAATCGGTGCTGAATATTGTTCCAAAAATTTAGACTTTCTACCAAAGTCATAATGTTTCTCAATATTCCTATCACATTTAATACAGCAGCCATTGCGAAACCATAGAATGTCGGCCAAACACAATCGTTTGGCGACTCTTTTCCACTATTCCATTCAGTAGAGAATAAATTAATGGGAAAGCCTTCACTATTTTTTCGCTCAATAGTTCCGAACCCTTCTGTTCCAGCAGAATAAATCCCAAAATATAGATCTTAATATTGTAAGTTATTGACTGAGTATCGATGCATCGCATCCAGTTCAGAATTCCATACAAAATGGCAAGAGAATAAAAGAAGTAAAAAACCGGCGTCTGCGTTTCGTGATTTCTTTTTTAAATAAAATCTGTAAAAAGACTTTATACGTAAGCAGAAAAAAAGTACAAAACATTCCAGCAGATGTCTTTTTTTTTCATTCTTTTTTTTAGAATATGATCCGTTATATCGGGATTCTTCAACTGTTCGAATTTTTATCAAACTGTATTTAGACGACTAAGCCGAGTGTATTGTGACTTGACTATTTCTGTTTGATGTGCAAAAAGCAATAAAAAATGTGAAATCTTATCCGAGTTCCTTTGCATGTAAAAAAGGCGTCGTGAACATTGGAGTAAGTGAATTATGAAAGTCAAGCAAGGAGCGAGGTGTGTTATTTTTAAATTTCTTTTACATTGCCATTCAGGTATGGGATTGGCTTTTTTTTTTTAAACTAAGCATTATATTTTCACGGCAATAGTAGTTTTCTTTTCACTTTTATCATAAACTCAATGATGGTTGAAAAAAATTGATTAAATTGTTATCATTTTACTATTGAACAGAATACGTTTTGCTGTATTGTTTGAAACAAAAGGTTGATCTAATTTCATATGAAATAAATAAAATCCACTTTCGTTGAATCGCAATAAAATTTTTAGTGTCTTCATCATAAAGGGTTTAATAAAAGTCGATTGTCTATATACGATACTCGTTAAATCGCCGACATTTGATGGCGAAAGGGGTTGTTTTACGAGGATGTTCAACAAAGCTGTATTTAATTTAGTGAAACTTTATAATAGTTAATTAATAGTGAAAGGAATCATATGCGAATCATAAGATAAAGCATTGGTTATTTTGAAAAAAAAAAAATTATCACGTCATTAATTATTTTTTATTATTTCTATAACTAATGACTACTGACATTCACTATTCCAAATTAACCAACCCCCCTCCCCATATTCAATTTTTATAGGAGTGGAAAAACAGTTGATATTACTAGATATCCTATACTTATAGAGATGCCGATGTCATAAATGAGACAAATGGTAGCACAACATTATTAGTTTTCATGATTTTCAATTTATTTTACAAGATATTCCAAATAGGTTAATTTCAACAACTGACTAAAGCAGTGATGTTAAGAGATTTCTAAAGTTCTAATTAATCTATGAGTAGTTCACATCTGTACTAATTGTAATGGTTCACATTTATTAATCAGAATTAAATTCATTGCTACCGATCCAATTTGAAGTTGACTTACAGTCTGTATTAGTTACAGCAGATTACATTTTACAATAAGCATTGCAGTAATATGATAAATAAACATAAGATGCCCGACTCGCGGCTCAGTGGCAACGTGCACCGTTGGGGAGATTTTGGGCTGAGATTCACTCCGATGGGAAACGGATGTAGACACTGTTTCAAAAACTAGAATACTCTATGGCGTTTGGGATGTTCAGTGTTTCGTCTTATTAGTCAGACTACTTGGTGGAAGTTTTCCGTATTTCTCCTATACAATACATAAATACGGGGTAGTTCCCCTAAAAAGTTCTCCCGAAAGGCACTTCCCTTTTTCTTCAGTGACACGGAGCTAAATCAGATTTCTACCGACAGTTGCTACATCACAACAGAAGCTGCCCCCTTTTCCTCCGCCCATGAGTAGACTACTCTTGGGATCACCGTCCCGCACTGCATGCCACTGAGGATTAGACTGAGGATTATATTGCTCATAGATTGATTTGGAAAGCAGATCGATATTGTTCGTTAAATTTTTAAAAGCGTTTGTACGTTTTGAGGTATTTTTTTCTTGCTTCACTGCTTTGAAACCATTACCTACATCATGTGATAAAAGAATAATCATTCTTCAGAATTGCCTGCCAAACATAGCTGAAGATAAATACAAATAAAATAAAATGGACTTGAATTAGATGAAGTGGCGTACAGTACCGATGAATCACTTAATCCAAATTCCGAAAAGAAATATATATTCAATAGTTTCAAGACATAACAAAGCATCATCATCATTCTTTCCAAGATAATCAGAATAAGTGCTGGTCATTTAAAAGATGTTAATAAAGTATTTTTACATGAGTTATACTTATTAAACTCCTTTTTCCATTAATATAATTGTGTATCATAACTCAAACTCTCAATAAAATATTTTTTAAGAAATTCCAAATAACTTACAAATGTGTTGTTGTCCGAAAAGATATTTAGTTTACCACTTCTTTTTAAAATTTAAGTAAACAAAAGTTTGTTATTTTATTAGCCATATATCAAATGCTAAAAAAGGATCTTGGAAATAATTCAGGATGGGATGGGAATAACATGGATGGTGTTATCTTTAACAGCCCTCCTTTATTTCACTAAAAAGTAAAGGAATTAGTTTAGATTTTCTAATGCCACTTTTAGTACTTTCATGAAGCGTTCAATAATAAGCAAAAAAAGCAACAAAAAAGGAATAAAGTATTGTCCCAATTATTATTATGCAAAATTTAATATGTACCAAGCATACCTTGGATAAGAAAAAAATAAATTTCGGTAAAGAGGTTTATATAAATTGTCAATAAATAAGGAGATAAATATAAATATGCACATAATTTAATACTTTTTATGGTACTACAAGTATGTTTCACTTTTAATGTTTTCATACAAATGAGAACTGAAATTGTATTTACATTTTATTGTTTCATACTATGATGGACGTTTTCTTGCTGCAATGGTATGCCAATGTAAAAGTGTCATCAGAATTGCAGCTCATCACAATTAAGTTGTGTATAATGGTTGCAAAATAACAGTCTCCTTTTGTATGTTTTCAGCAATTTTATCAGTGAAACTTATTATAGGTCTTCAGAATATATTATTTTCTTTTTGATGGACATAGGTTTCAACATTAGTGCTCTAAGAATGAGAGTAATCAATCAATTTCATCATTTTCGTTCTACAATTGTTTTCAACAACTTCTGCAATCCTGTCACCTGCAATTTCTTGCCGTTTATCTGCATTTATCAATTCAACAAAATCTTCTTCCTCAAGGAATTTTATATACAAGAAATCTTTGTGCCAGATTCAACAAAGATTCTTCATAAGCAGATAACATTTATTAATTGGTTACCTTGATCATTATCTTTCACAAGAATTTCTGTGGAGTGGAAGGTTTAATTTCTTTCCACTCTTCGACAACATTTTCCAGTGTAATCTGATTCAAACATTTTATGACTCCTTGTCCTTCTCCAAAACTTTCACTCAGTTTTCTAGATGCCCTTTCTATAATTCATTTAAATTTCTTACTAGTGGCATCAGTTAAGTCACATTTGGTGGAAAAATCATGTTTCGATCTCTCAGCTCTACAATGGTTTCAACCTGCTGGTGTGTGCTTGCGAATGGAATTTTATAAGAGCAGAATTGATTTCCTTTTAAAATTTTTACTCTCTAAAAATGTTCAGTTTAGGGAAAAATTCTCATGAAAGCCCTTCTTAAAAGTTCACAAAGAAAAGTCGTAAAATCTTTTTGGTTAGAATGGAAAAAAGGGTAATAAAGATATTTTTTTTTTTTGTTCCATAACTCTTTTTAGCGGCAAACTCGATTAAGAAGGACTCGGATAATCGTGAATCTTTTGAATACTATTTAATTTTTAGTTCGTTTAGAGGATGGTATTATTGCTCAAAGTTCACGTCCTTAATACTGTGACATCAAGGCTTACACGCGAGTATAAAAAAATGTTCCAAAAATTTTAGTAAGATTATAAAAATTGCAACGTTTTTTCATCTGAATGCTTTCATGGATGGAAGGAAATTTATGTAGTTATATAGCTGATATTATTTTGAAAATGAAGTACACAAAACTTATTTCAATATAAGATTATTGAACTGTTTCAGTTTACTTTTTGAAACAACGGAAACTTTTTTGAAACTTTTTATTAATGGGGTTTTAATTCGTCTCAAATTGTAAAAATTCCACCTTCTAATAGCAAAGAGTGAGTTCACCACCTTTAGGCTAAACTTAAAAAAAAATATTTAAAAATATGTCCTAACATTTTAATTAAACAAATATTACTTGGACATTTGAAATAATTGTTTCTGGTTTTAAGTTTTGATATAATTTAATTTTCTTACGACTGGAGTAGCTTTAAAAGTGTGCATTGTATTTCGGAACTGTTGAACTCAGTTCAAAACACTAACAAGTGCAGATGAATAGAAATCCTATGACGGATACAATAAGTCTGAAAGTTGAAAAGTTCTTTATTTTGTTCAAAATAGAAAGGAGTTGGATGTGAACCCATTAAATGTCCCCTCTGGAGGTATATTCGTTCCAAAATGGGGTAATGTAATATTTATTCACTTTAGCAGGCTTTCATATGGCACATCCTAGTCAACGCTGAATCTGTTACTTATTTGCCTTTCTAGTAGCGAATGGCTTCAAATAAAAGTGGCTTACATTTCAAAAAAACAATAACTACGAATTATATGCTTTAAAAATAAAGATGGTGTTATTTATAGTTAGCAATTTATTGAATTGTTAATTGTTTATCCTTTAGCTCATTTTCTTTCAGAAATCTTTCTCTTAGGCTCCCTCTCTTCACAGTTTAATATTAGGACCATTTAGACATAGGAATGAAAAAATATTGAGTCGTATATCTTATATAACAATTATATTATGAAGTAATCAACATGCGAATAATTAATTATATTTATGAGGTATATAATTTTATTAATAATATGAGGTATGCTTGAATAATAGTTTAAATTCGTTTAAGGTATATATTTGAAATAATTATTTTGGTTGTAATAAACTAATTCCTTATATCCGTATTAATTGATTTAAGTTCCAATTGTTAATTATGTTTAAAATTATCCTGGTAATAGAATGGCCACCTTTTGATTCAATGGATTCAATTCTTCGATTTTTTTAATTAGGTTGAAACATTTTTTGTAATACCTTTATCTTTGTTTTTGAGCAGAGGAAAAGAAAAATAAATGAGCTAATCTCTAGTGCCTGTACCCGACAGCAATTCCAATCAATACTTTAAAGGAAAAAAATCTATTTTGTCCTACAATTCTCAATAGGATAAGTGTTGATTCACTTTTCTTTAGCAATTGTATCATTGTTCAACATTGGGGTATCAATTGGGACACAACTGTCAAGTAATAGAAAAAAATTTTATAAATATTTAGTTTTCAATTTAAATTAATTTATCTGTTTTTTAATTTAACGATTGTTATTCAATAAATTTAATTTCACTTTTTAAAATTCAGTACTATTACAAAAAGATATTTAATGTAAATAGTGATTCATTGGAATATTAGATCTCAAATTTAATCTTTTTTTGAATTCTTAGTGTATAATTTATTAATTTATTTTTTAAATTTTAAGTAGGTTTCATAAAGATCCACATATAACAAATCTAATCTAAACATGTAAATATTGGAATATTATATTATATTATTAGAATATTCTATTCTGTTATATGTTTTTGGAACACAAAATTTTCGGTTTAAATTTTAAAAACATGCCACAAATAATTTGTTTTAAAAATACTTAATTTTATTATTTAAAATGGCAATGCATATTTCAGTCGTTTTTATTTGAAAATGACATAAATTTAGAGAAAATGAGGTTTTGTGGTGACCGTTAAATATTTATGTATTTTATTATAACATAATCAGTGGTATAATAACTTCATAAAAATTTACTTTGGTTTTGCCAGAAGGTTTCAGTTAATTCAAATAAAAATGAAAAATAAAGATTTAAAATACCTTAATATATGAATAAATGCATTTTCAAATAAAAAGACACATTTAAAATATTTGTCTTACTACTGTGTGAAAATAACTAGTATTTATTTCTTTTATAGGTAAGTGATATTTAGAAAACCTCTTTTCGATATCCTAAAAGGTAAAATAAATCTTTAAATCTTTTTTACTATTGTTTCAACTTATAAGAAATAAAAAATGGTTTTAAAACCTCGTCGCTGACTTTCTTTATTAAAAATAGCGTTTTCGTTTTTAACCAGTAAGAACCTTTCTTCTTCAACGAAAAGAAAGCTCTTGTTTGTAAGAGATTCAATAATGTAATGCCTCTTAAAGGAGGAAAAAGGCTGGAAAACTATTTAGTGAAGCGGACATTTTCTGTTCACTTAGGACGCTGTCATCTGGTGATCGATGTTCTTCTAATGTAAATTGTAAATATTTTATTAGTGTTGTTCGCGACTATTAGATTTTTGAAACTATGGAAAAAGAAAAGCTGAAATGAAAAAGACACCTGATGTGAAAGTATTACATAACCTTATAAATATTTTGTTGTGGGAAGCTTTGGTTATTATCATCATGAATATTATGTTATCCCTGGTTAGAGGTTTGTGGCGTCCCCAAAAAATTGAAGCTATAAAATAAAAAATTAGTAAGAGTATGCAGATTAATTTTTTTGAGCAACACGAGAAACTTCCATTACAAAGTTTTATTTTAAATAAACGCTGATTTTTCACGTTATTTTATTGATGTGAGGTTTAAAACTGGCATAAAATATATGTTGCTAAATATAACGATTGGCCCATGTCATGTCACGTGCTCTGTAGTTTCTCTTGAATCGTCTCTCTCTCCAAATATCAACATATTATTGTCCCAATATCCATAAAATAGCGTCTAAGGATTAGTTTATGTTTATAAAAGTTGATTGAACCCTCACTTAACATATTTCTTTTTGTATGAATTAGATAGAGCGTCTTGTAGTATTTGAACAACTGCTTTTTCATTCGCTGTGATGTTGTCTATATATTTTTTGTTTTGTTATCTTTGTTTAGGGCTATCTTAAAGGCCGATTTAAGATGGTCTGCATAGAACATTTTTTAGGAGAGGATCATATGTAGAATAATGTTTATCACAATATGCAGTTTCTAGTTGAAAAAAAAGAACCTGCATTTTACGTGAAATTCCAATTTCTCCATTAAAAGATAATGTTTTTCAACACATATCCATCGTATGTTTTTAAGTCTTATTAACCATATTCAGTGCCAATTTATCTCTATCCCTGATTATAGGAACTAATTTTTTACCGCTGAATTCTCACTATCTTATTTCATTTAGTCTCATTACTGATTCATACTGTTTGAGCAAATTATTGAAAGATAAATTTAATTTATGGACACCATGCATTTTAAAATTTAAAATTACATTTTTATTCAAGAAATTTCTTTAAGTTTTGACATTTCAATTTCTATCCTCATCAGTCAATTAGACTCACTTCTAAGGATGAGACTTCCTGTTTTGCAATTATAATAGCAACATGCATTCTTCCCTGTCCCTCATTTTATGTCTTCGCCTCAGGGGAGAACACTGTATTGTGTGCTTGTTTCTGAAAATTCTTGATGATATCCCGGAAAGATGAATAAGTTTCCTGAGTGTACATGGCGAAGCCACTACTTGAGGAATCGCTACTGCTTCGCAAACAATTAAAGTTGCTTCGAAGTTTGCAGATGATGGATCGTCTGGGTGATGATGCAACTTTTAATGGCATCCACAATGCATATATTACCATGCAAGATAAGGAAAAGTGTTTTTAGCATAAATATATTAAGTTTGAAAACATTTTGTATCACTTTTTAATCATCATGGTGGGTGATTATAGGCTACTTAAAGAAATTGTATATTTGTGTCATACTAACAAAAAATATAAACAAACTTGTTCTTAAAAGTGTTTTGGTATAAAGTCATTATATACTATATGTAGATCTCGAATTTCTTCATAAGGTTATAAAATAAATTATAAAAAAAAGCGAATAGGAGGCATATTTTTATAAATAAAAGTAAAGTAAACGGTTTTCTTGATTAGATATTCTGATATTTTATTACAAAAATGCATGGTTAGTTTTATATACATATATATATATATATATATATATTTTGAAAATATATATATATATTATATTTTGAAAAATAGTTTTGAATTGCTTAAAAATAGACTCATATTTGTTAAGATTTTCCTTGGCAATTTAATAGTAAACTCCGAGAGTTATGATTTATTATATATAGATTGATTTTAAATTCCCAATAACATCTGAATAATTTAGAAAACTGAACTATCAGCAATGTAGGAATTTTTTTACAGAAAAAAAATCTCATGTCAGCTTTATGGTCTATTATCTAGCGCTCTGGCCTTTGGTATCACTGGCTTTAGGTTCTGATTCGGTGGCATGGATGTTTTTTAGTGGTTCAGATCCATGTTAAACTGTAGGTCTCGGTATAATTATGCTGAAGTGTACACGAAATGACATTAGAGCGACAAACCAGACTAAAATAGATCAAAAGAATCTCATAGTTATATTAATATAATCACTTAACATTTTTATTTTATCTTTCTCTAAATTTATAAAAATTACCACGGTTGAGGAAACCATAAAAAAAATTAAAAAAAAAAATAGTTTTCATTTTCCTAACTTCACTATTTTATGTTTAAATATATATAGATTTAGACCAGAAGTATATACCCTTCAAATTTTTTAATGCCATTCCAAATTTATATTACAAACGGCATTAAAAATATTTATTGTTGTTCCAAATTGATTTCTAAGATATTTAAACTCTAAATAAATTAAATAATAATTTTTTTTCAGCGGTATTCCAATATTTTAGAAATCAAATCAAAATGCAAATTACAAGAGTTAAAAAATCTTTTATTCTAAATTAAATTCCCTTTGATTCTTATTATTTCACCCAATTTTCGAAACGAATGTTTTTCTTTGTTCATGAATATTCATTAAGCCCTGTAGATGAGGAATATAGATAAAATTTATACAAACAAATCAAATTATTCATAATGCG
Organism: Caerostris extrusa; assembly: GCA_021605095.1. Classification (NCBI taxonomy): domain Eukaryota; kingdom Metazoa; phylum Arthropoda; class Arachnida; order Araneae; family Araneidae; genus Caerostris; species Caerostris extrusa. Next base: position 124,474 of record BPLR01010924.1, read on the forward strand.
GATACAATGAGAGCTTCGAGTAAACCATTTGTAATCAGGATTTATTTTTCCTCGCCCTCGAGATACAACTCGAGAACGAATGGGGTCGGTCTCAATCACCGAAACATGATCTTCTTTTTATTTTTCGGCCAAGAACTTCCACTTAAGCCTTCTTCAATGGAACTGATGCGAGTACTTGAAAATCTTTGGCTGAAGGGCGTAATAAGGTATTTCCAAGACCTTTTTCCCGGCAGCCATTTTTCTTTTGGTGGAAGACAAGGACATTTGTGTCCTTGTTTGATCAGACCATGCCCGACGAGTGTGTCGCGTTTCTTTAATTTATATTAAACTTCTGGTTGTTGTGATGTAAAAGCTTTCGTTTTGGTTTTCTAAGTTTATATGAAAGGGTTTCGATTAAGCATTTTATCATTTTTGAGGCTAGATTTCATTTGGATGTAATGTAAATTCAAAATTCTGATTTTCAACTGTAAGAATTATTTTTTGTACTACGATAAATTATTTTATAACAAAATTTTAAGTTGATTTGTATAATAAAATAACCTTAAATATTTAATTATGGTAAATGGCACGTCTTATTTAAAGTACGTCATTCTTTATTGTGCTAAAAGTTTTTTTCAATAATTATGAATTAATAATAGTTTAGGTGTAGCTATAAGAAATGTTATGATGCTAAAATTAATTACATTTATGATTTTTATTAACTCTATATTTCAAGTGCTTTATTTGTTTTTAAATATGAAATAGTAAAAATTTTCATTTACAAAATATTAATGATTATTATAAAAGCAAGATAACATATTATCAAACGAGATCGTTAAAATGTATAAGATAATGATGAAGAATGTAGAGTTATCTCCTCATAATGGTGTGTCTTCAAATTTTTGTAATATCCAAACAATTTGGTAATCATATTTAAAAATATAATAAGCTTCTAAAACCGACATTCTTATTAAGAACTTAACAGTTTTTATGAGGACAACAAAACATTTTGTAACTGTTTGTAAAAACAGTATTTTAATTTACTCATTATGACCAAAACGAGCAATAATGCATAACAATATTATAACGGAAAGAAAATAGCCTAAATGTATAATTATGACGAAAATGAGCTGTCTCATTATTATGTCTGCCTCAAAATTTTAATAAGCACAAAAGAAATTTGGCAATCATATTTAAATTTACAATCAGATAAATGCACTTCCTTAGGTATTTATCTGTTTTTTTTTTTTTTACAAGCCTTTAAAAAGCACTTGTTATCACTACATTTTTATTGTGATAAATGCTTCTACAAGTATAATGCCAGTTCTGTATTTAGTGGATTGACATCAGATTAATAATTTTCCATCAGAAGAAGCTATACAATGGATAAATTTGATTAAAATATGCTAAAGAATAAATTAGTATTGAAAAAATCTCTTTAAAAACATCTATATCTCTCATCGAACATTTTTTTTTTAGCGTTTTTTTGGACACGAAGCATTTTAAACCGTTTTTGTAATGAGATTATTGCTTTTTATGCAACAATTCGTAATACGTGCAGTTTGTTTACAGTTAAAAGTTGTAATGATACCATCCTCTGATGTCTCAATATTTTTCTAGTGACGGTAGAAATTTAAACGAACATTTCCATTGCTGGCATACGGTTAGTTTATACTCACCACCTGTATTTTCCTCCAAATAAAGAAGTCGTGATTGAAATTTGATTGTCTCGGTACAGTTCAGGATTAAAACCCTTTTAATGAGATTTTCTTGTTTTGAACGTTAAGCCAACAGGCAAGGCAGAGTGGAGTAATTTCCCCAAATGGGCTCCATTACAATTTGTGAAATCACATTCTGAGAGAGGCGTCCGTCTTTAAAGTGCCATCTAAATCTCAACGCTTATCTTGGTAAATTTCAATTCCTTTTGCGCCAAGAAAATTCCCTCGGAAAGGGAAAATACGATTAACACTAGATTGAATTTGCATAAAGAGGGATGATTCGCCTTGTACATCGGTTCTGCTTCATTAGCTCAAAATCTAGTCTGAGCTTAGAAAATTTATTTCTTGTTCTCAGGGAGTTAAAAATTAAAACCTGAGATGAACCTTGAATGGGAATTTAAGGATTATAAATGGAAAAAAAAAAAAAATATTTTAGAGAAATATCGGGCAAACATATAATTGAATTTTCAAATATTTTTTTTTTATTAGAAGCGGTTGATTAAAAGGATAATATACTTGATTTGCAATATAATTTTTATTAGGAAAATAAATAAATTTATTTAGTTAGGAATATAAATTATGACTATTTATTAAAACTGCGATGTCTATTCCGGCTTTGAAATTTTAATATTGAAGCTGAGAACATAAACTAGATATGCTAGCACATTTTTCAGATTATATCTTCAATAACTGTTCGAATAATATCATTACATATTTTTGATTCAAAATTAGAATTAATTCAGTATAAATATCTTAATTAATATAATTATTGTTGTTTCAACAATAAAATAAAATAAATTAAACGACAATAAAATATATGTTGAAATTTCAAAAGTTTTCTCAAATTTTTTTTGGAAAAATATTATTAAATTAATTATACAAATCACATTGATTTATCATATATAAGATATTTTAATTGTAGAAAACAGTTTATTCAATTATGAAAATTCCATCTATATTTAAATATTCAATTTTTTTCTCTAACTATATTTGTTCGAATTAAGACATTTCAAGAGATTTTATCTTTTATGTCAAACAATTAGAATAGTAAGTCAGTTATGAAAGTGTAATTTGCTGATTTCTAATTTAGTAGACACATTCAATATTTTGGATATTATTTTTAGTGACTTCATTATTCGAATAAATGATTGAATTTTCAATTAATTCCAAAACTATTTTAAGCAACAAATGCAGGCATTATTTTCAGAAAGCATTATAAAAGATATATGTATATTTTCAGAAGAATTACTGACATTGACAATAAAAAACACGGATTGATGTTATATCTTAAAAAACAGTAGTCACCTGCACCTAGTAATATTAATAAAATTGAAGTATTAAAAATTCATTGTTTAATTAAACTTCTTTTCTTGTATTACTAAGTTTTATTCCGAAATGATAACCTAAATCTTTAATTCAAAATTTAGGTTTTTCTACAAAAGGGCAATTTAAGGAATTTTTAAATAGAATTCTCCTTTATTTTATTAAAAGAACTAAATGAAAAAAAAGTAAGTTAGAATAATGAAAGAAAAAGTGCATATTAAATTAAAAGGGAAAAATATATAATCGAAAGTTATATGCTGCTGTACATCAATTAAAGCACGTCATCTCAAACACTTTTCTTAAAATATAATTAATTTAATTTCTTAATTTTCATCAGCCAAAACGTATTTAAATTAATTTTTCATACTCGGCAAATGATAAAACATACATAATTTTTATACATCTACGAAAAACAAGTTATGATACTTAATTTATTATTTTTGACAATGCGTATTAACATTTCTTTTTAGTCGTATATCTTCTTTGAAAATATTTAAAAACGAAATAATTAAATGTACAAAATACTAACTATGAAAAAAATAATCTCGTATAAAACGAAATTGATAAAATTTTTCCTCAGTAATAACATTTGTAAAGTATTTTAATATTGTATTGATACAATCTATAGGATTAATCTAAAATAGAACTCGAAATTCCACCAGGATGTTATGGAAAAATTTTTTTTTTTATGGCGAGCTCTTTACATTTTGCAAATTAAACAAAATGTTTTCATTGTTAATTTTTTCATTCGTAATTTTCCTTTAACTTTATTTAACCACGCGTGTTTGTATTATTTATTGGCACATTTAAAAATTTTATTAATTTTTTTCTGTCTTGCAAAATTGCTAAAAGATATAAAATTAATAAAATGCAATCAAAAGAAAAAGTTTAAAAAGTTTTCCTTTACTTTGAAAATTCACACTTCATACAAGAAGTTAAAAAAATTCTCACAAGAATTTAAAATCATTACATTAAAAAAAAGTAATAATAATTTTCTTAAGGTTAAACATTTTTTTTTATTTCTATTGCTGAATAAATTGCAAATTACATAGTTCCGCGAATATTTAATTTTATTGTTATATATTATTACATAGTGACATTAAAATTCAATAGAATTGATAATTCTTCTTCTTCAGTAACGCAACAACTCCATGTTGGGCCAAGACCGGCCTAATGGTAGATTTCGAGATGGGAGAGATAGGTAGAGATGTTAGTCCTGCACCCAACAGACTGCGACCTTAATGTGGATATCGGACTATTAAAAATATCTGTGTAACCGCTGAGACTCGAACCCGAAACATGTGATATCAAGCGCTGCTACCAGGTCATCAGGACCCATTGATAACTATTATTAACAACAATTATATTTGCCTCAGGACAATTTTATGATTATCAATCATATCTATTGCTGAACTTTACCTTACATAAAAATACATAATTATGGTTTTACTAAAATTCCGATATATTTTTATATTGTTTATAATCTTAAAAAATTGTTTTAAGATCGCATTTTATCAAAAATGTTCATCAATAAATAACTTTCCATTAAAATGAAAATGAATATACACATTTATACTTTTTGTACAATATTTATACAATATATTTTTATATAATATTTATACTTTTTTCCTGTGACAAAAAGATTCACACATACTGATTAAGTGTCACTGTACTTAGCCATAAAATGGATAACCTGCAATAAAAAGGTAATCATGCCCTGGCCGTTAAAGCCCCAATTATTATTTTTTTCAGTTTATTCCTTTGTACACATTCAATAAAAATTCTTCATTCTGTCAGTAAGTTCATTAAAGAACAGGGCGAGATACATTTAATCGCAAGAATAACTGTTCCATACTGAACTTTATCTTCTTAGGGGCTCCCATGGAAGAAATAACGTCCACTGCTGCAGTCATTAAGACAGACAAGAAAGCTCGAAAATGAGCTCATGGAGGACAACTTTTAATTACTCAAAAGAAGGCCGTCTTATCAAGAAATGTTCCAGATCTGCTTAATCGCTCGATTTCAGGAAGAAATATTTGTATCCGGGCTTCAAATCCAATAAAATAAAGGGAAGAGAGAGCTATTAAGAGATTTTCTTAAGAAAAGTATTTCTTTCTGGAAATACTGTTGTTGCATACGACTTTCGTTTTTTGTCTTTCGGTTGTAAAAAGTGAAATGTTAAGTTAACTGCCAGCTTGTTTTTATTAACTTTCGTTGAGTAAATAAAAAAAATCTTCTGCATTCTTACAAAAATAATCACTTTTTATTTTTAAGCCAGAAAAAAAAATGGCAATGGCAAGGAAACGAAAAAATAATTTTGAAATAATTTTGAAAGAATTATAATTGTGAAGGAGGCAATAATTTAATATTTAGTTTAATAATTTAATATTTTTAATGATGTAAAATGGGGCCTAGGTGATTAGTAGGGGTTCGGAATCTACTTTAAGCTGTATTTTCCAGTCTAAATAAGATCGGAGAGTGTTGGTCATAAGGTGGACAACCCTATCCTGTAAAAAAGAAAGCGTTCTTAAAAATAAAAACTTCTATAATATCTACTTTCATTATCAATCCTTGTATAAGTCTCTGAATACTTTTTTTGGTATATTGCTAAAACAGTAATTGTCTTTGCTAGTGATTGTATTACTGAACGATAAAATATAAATAAGACTTACAAAAATGCACATATCCTTTAAAAATAACACTACTGATTTAAAAAGAGTCAAAATTTTAAAGAAAAGTGTACAAAAGAAAATAGTACATTTTAATCACAATTTGTATCTCTGTTTGTAATATATTAAATCTTATTTGTTCTTATAAAATAGCTCCTATAAGATCTACTTTCAGTAGTAATTTAAGACATCTTTGCATAAGTCTCTCAACATTTTCTTGGTATCTTGCTAAGGCAGTAATTGGCTTTACAAGAGATTGTATTACTGAACGATAAAATGAACAGAATTGTCTCCTTAACATTTAATTTCAAAATTAATTCTAGAATTTTGGAAGTATAGCAATTACTTTTATAAAACAGTCAGGAGTCGAATTCTTAAACCAACTCCTAACTCCGACCCCTTCAAAAATGTTCAATTTTTAACTCTGAATCCCCACCTCTTGAAAAAAAACCTGTGTATCATTTTTAAAAATAAATCTTATCCTTTGAATTGCTTAATATTATTCTTTTCGAATTTCATTTCTCTATATGAAGCACTGGTTTAGAAGTTTGTTTTGTTTAACAAGACCGAAATCTGCAAATAACAGCACAAGATATTTGTTGTTGATACCATCGTTGCATTTCCCGACGCTCTGATTTCAGGCAAAATATCCAATTATTTTCTTGTATGGAAAAATAAGTAATATTCTACAGATAATAGCATGTTCTTAAAATAAATGGCTTACCTTTTTACTATCTTTTTATTTTATGTACTTGATTGAAAGTAAACAATATTATATGAAATCAAATTAAAGTTGGAAAACAATATTTTGATCCTTGAAAAATTTCCGATATTTTTTATTTCGATTTTAAAGAATAAATGATCTTTTAATGTTTCTACATTGTAGAATTCAAAGACATTTTTAATGGTTCTTATTGCAATATGCCATTTTTTATTTGTACCTGGGTATTGAGAAAGAAAACATCATCACAAATATAGATTTTTTTATTTTATTATCGAATTAAATAGTGCAGAAGTCTCTCCAATGATTTGCCGTAGTAGGTAATCAAAAAAGCAAAAGTTTGAGAATTATGTGCATTTTCCTAATACAATAGATTTTTTTGGCATAAATCTTAACGTATTCTTATTAAAGAAATCATTTACGACCACATAAAGTAAATACATATTACTTTATTTCTATTATGGAGTCAATAAAACTCATCTTTAGATATATATGCCCTCTAGAATTATTAAAATGGAGTCTTCATGTGAAAACTGAAACTGGAAGGCGTTGTCAATTACGTCATTCAGAGATTCGTATAATTAAAACTGATTTCATGTTATTAAAGGCGACATTTCTAGAAGTTAAATGCTGTTCCTTTCTGCAATAGAGGAAATGTAATTAATGCATGATAGAAAGAATGGGAATTAATGAATCCTGGCTTCCACTATCTGAAACAACGTAACTAAGTACGTATGATCGATAGAAATCAGATATTATTAAAAATACCACCAAAACATGAAAAAAAAATTTCCAAAAAAATCTTAAAAATACTTTTGATGAGTTGATCATAGATATCTCTACATAAAAAAATCATTATTTTATAAAAATGCCGTTTACATATTTTTATATAAATGAATGTAAAAATCTTTTGTTTTTCTTTAGATTTGTTTTCCTTTTGTCTCCTTTATTGTCAAACTCTTCAAACTTAAAATTTTATGATGCATTTTTTTTATATAAATCTGAATGTTTTATCATGAGGTTTTTGCCATTTATTTATAAATTTTTATAATAGTTAATTGTAATGAAAATAGAAAAATTAAAAATAAGATTCAGTTAAACTTTTTATTAAATCGTAATTTAAATAAGCAAAAATGAGATGTAAAATTCACGAGGCATGTTTCTCCAATCCTCGTAAAATTTCATACTTCTAACAATTATAATTTCTGAAAGGAAAAGGAACATAATGTGATGAATATAGGGTGATAGGGCGTTTTCAGTACCTTTAATCAAATTTTTTTAAAATCGATATATGTGAACACTAAAAGTATAGGATAGTATATTATAATTATTTATTTATCACATAGGTTCACATCGCGAAACTGTAAAAAATTGATGCCAATCATTTCAGTGATCACCAGTCCTTGCAGATATTAAAATTCCTAAAGCATGTTTCTCTAATCCTCATAAAATTTCATACTTCTAACAATCTTACGTTCTGAGGAAAAGGAACAAAAAGTTGGTTGATTATATGGATTTAAGACCAATCTAAATTTATTAGGACCAATCTAAATTTTTTTTCTATTTATCTCTTAATATATAAATAAAATCTATCTTTAATATATAAATATATTTACATCGAAATATGAGAAGGATAAATTATAAGATTTTTATAATTGCTCATTTTTACATAGCTTGCTAACAAACACCCCTCCACGAACCGTGATATTGTGTTTAAGGACAGTTTCTTAGGTAGCTGCGCTACACTTGCGTATAATATAACAGAAACAATAAAAAGAATCTATACTAATCATTTCAATAATCACCAGACCTTGCAGGCTTCTGCTAAACAATCAAAATATAATTATTTCCATTATTATTATAAATGAATTAAAATGTTTCGAAATAATATTCAGACAAATAAAAAGAAAACTAATTTTTAGAAATAACCCTTTCTACCAAATTCATAATGTTTCCCAATATTCCTATCACATTTAATACAGCAGCCATTGCCAAACCATAAGATCTGGCCATACAAAATCGTTTGGCGATTCTCAATTTCATTCCATTCAGTAGAAAGTAAGTTATTGGGGAAACCTTCACTATTTTTCGCTCGATAGTTCCGAACCCTTCTGTTCCAGTAGAATAAACTCCAAAATATGGATCTTGTAATGCTGTAAGTTACCGACTGAGTATCAATGTATCATATCCAGTTCAGAATTCCACACAAAAATGGCAAGATAATAAAAGAAATAAAACCGGCGTCTGCGTTTCGTGATTTCTTTTTTAAAAATAAAATCTGTAAAGAGATTTTATACGTAAGCAGAAAAAAAGAACTAAATATTCCAGCAGATGTCTTTTTCATTCTTATTTTTTAGAACATGATCCGTTTTATCGAGTTTCTGCAACAGTTCGAATTTTTATAAAACTGTACTGAGACGACTAAG